>JAODUD010000036.1:16285041-16295089 GCA_026784285.1 Stomatorhinus walkeri
GGTCAAGGGCAACATGGTGGTGTAGTGAGCAGTGCCGGCTCCTCAGAGGCCCAGGTTAGGGGGTTTGCGAGCCAGTGAGATAGTGAGCCAGTGAGATAGTGAGACAGTGAGATAGTGAGCCAGTGAGATAGTGAGACAGTGAGCCAGTGAGATAGTGAGACAGCATCTCATGTCTGAAGTTCACATGTTGTGTGTTAAGCTCCAAAGACTGGTAGTTCACTCAGAATTTCCCATAATATGTGTGTGTGTGTAGTCATGTATGTATTACATTGTTGGGGCCAAATGTCTCCACAATGTGACAAAAATCTGACCTTGACCTACAGATGCTCCTCTACTTACGAACTTTCAATTTACGAACTTTCAGACATATGAAAGAAGAGGACTGTGAGTCCAAATTGTGTTCATTAGGTTCCCGTTTCCTTTCCACAACATCTTTTTTTTTTTCTGCGCACCAATTCCGCCTAGTACGACTTCTGGCCGCTACTCCCGCCACACAGCAGCGTAGCATTCGTACTCTGTTCGTAAATAGAGGAGTGTCTGTATAGGCAAGGGCAGTGTGACAGACCGGCCGGGGGAGGGCATCCATATCACTCTGGGATTCCCCATGACATCATCTACACCTTCTATGGAATCACCACCATACATCTCCACCCATTCAGGGAAGCCCTGTTCAGCCCTCCCCCTAGGTTCCCCGATGATTACTATTTTCGGCCACGCCTGTCCCCAGAGTGGACCAACAAAACAGAAGGCGTACACAGTGTGTACATTTTCATGCTGATCCAAAGACCAGATCAGCATAACAAATTGATGCCGCTGATCTTATGGTATTCCGGTTATTATATCATTTTCAGAAAGTGATTGTTTATCCTTCCATTCATCTACCTTTTAAGCACTTCTTCAATATGGGTTTATGGGGTGATTAATCAGCCGTTGCTAAACTACGTTATAAATTATAAACATTTGAAGTCAGTATAGTACAAATAAAATGTGGCATTTTAAATCATTTCTTTTCAAATTTGACACATTTTTTATACAAATTCATAACCTTCTCAACAATCATAAATACACATTTATTTGTTTTCAATTTGATACACCGAATAGTACTTCAATATATTGAATATGTTGCTGTTTATAGCTACTCGTTTTTGAAACACGTCACTACAAAATATAAATTACACTGAAAGATTTTTTAATGGCCAATCCAGAGAGTTTATTGATATGATGGTGCCATCTGCTGTACATATTTGGTAATTGCATATGGCAATTACAGTTTATCTGCATATAACATAGAGAAATGGGGTAATCTGAAAGGAACAAAAATATAATGCATCCATCTGCATTGTAGTTGTACAAAAAACCTCTCTCTAAGCACAGGGGAATCCCCTGGATGGTACACCAGTCCCTCATAAGGTACATATTACACTATGGACGATTTATAAATACCATTTTACTTAATATTTATTTACATTTTTTTTATTTGGCAGATATTTTTGTTGAAAGCAAGGCACAAGTACGGCCCATAACACATTAAGAGCATTTTACTGTCAAGAAATCAACTAGGTATCAATAAATCCAGGCTAAGTTTCTAATAAATACCCATATTCACAGGAGCTATATAACACCCATCAAACATTTCAAAAACTCAATAAGCAAAAACAACTATTCAAATAAACAGAAAGTATATTCAGGGAACGTGGGGACCGGGAAAAGTGGGGTTTTTGAAGCACTTCTTTGAAGTGGGGATGTGGTTGTGACAGCTCATTCCACCGTCGGCTCATTCCACCGTCGAAGAAGCAGACGTGAGAAACGCAGCATCGGTTTGCTGGCTGAAAAGGATGAACGTGCAAACCTGAACTACACACAGAAAACATACAAACTCCATATACACACACACTGAGCAGGAACAGGAGTATGTGTGGCCATAGTGCTTCTCACTGATACCTTGTGTGGTACTGTTACAGCATAGCAGCACATAAGCATGGGAAGGCTGTTAAAACAGATAGAAACCTTGAAATAAAAATTACTGAAAGAAAGATCTACCTGTGACAAATTAAAAGCAGCTATGTCTGATTTTACCTATAAAGACCTATATATATAAACAACAGGAAAAGGCTGTGCAGATTATTAACAAAGGGTACATTTCCAAGGAAAGCAAAATCCTTTGGTCTCTGGAACATGGCCAGGGTAAATAAGATAATTAAATGGACTGTCAGATATTAACGGCGTGAATAATTTACTTTACTTCAAATTACTTTTTAACATGCTCTCAGCACACTGAATTCTTTTTTTCCATTTATAAAAATGGCTTAATTTTATAACAATTATTAAGACATTTACATGAATAATTTGAACCAGGATGGTCAAGCACAGTTATCAGTACAATATTTAGTTTTTAAATATTATAAATATTAATTTTTTTTTTTTTCATTCCCTGCAAAAGATAAACATACTTAAAATTATGTCTATGTATCTCATTAAATGAAAGACACTGTGGCCTTTAAGAAAGACACGTGTTAGATTTAGCTGCCTGGTGTCTGTGGTCCACAGTTTGCAAGCCTGGGTGCAGAAGGGGCACAGCCTACATAAAACAAACAGCTTTTGTTTTCATTGGCCCTCCATTGGGACACTAAATGACGCAGACTGTGTGTTGTCTCTGGGTATATAGCTGAACATTGAACCAAAAGCAGGAGTGAAATCCAAAGTCCAAAGGACCATCAGAGCTAAGCAGACCAGATAACAGATAATAGCTGGAAAAAAGCTGTTTTCCCAAGTCGAACAACTTGTCAAAAACTTCCGGTGGGGAGAGGGGGGCCTTAGTCCTACCTCTGCTCTCTGTCTGCGTGATTTGCATGTCCTTGTGTCAAATGGGCTCATTCCTGTGGTTTGGCCAGTCAGTGTCTCTAAACCCATCATAGTGTGTTAGTGTGAGTGCTTCCAATAAACCGACATCCTGTCCAGGGAAACACTTACATTGAACATAATGATGAATGTAGTCGCTGGAAACTTAAACCGTCTGTCAACCCTGTATGACTATAATTGTCCTATTTGTAGTTTTTATTTTGTTCTGACACTTTTACTGATAATCTCCAGTTTTGACTGGCTTTGGGGTTTAAGGTATATCGAACATGACAAAGTGCAGTATTGGTACTTGCATTGACTGTTAAGGGGGGAGATCATGACTTGGAGGTAGTAAGTTTAGTAACTTGAATTCCAGTTGGAAGAGTGCTTTATCACTGTTGTGATTGTGAAGCTTGAGGGGATGCTACCATTGCACTTTTCTGATAGGGGTGTTTGCCATTTAACGGGCAAAACCAAACTGTTAAGAGGATGATGTGTTATAATAAAAATTCTAAGTTTTATTAATACATTTAAGTACAATTGTATTTTGGAATTGTACATTTTAAAACTTAATAAGCAGTGATTTGTATTATGCATGTTAAATGTTTGTTGGGTTAATTCCTTCACTGGAGGGGTTGAAGTCTACACAGACCATGGTGAGGCCTTTACCTGGGGGACACTGTTGTATCTGAATGGTTTTTCATTGGTGCAGGGTCCTCCAGGACATAGCCTGCTGCGGCACAGTTACTCACACTACTGGGATATTATGCCACCTCTGCCTTTTTGGAGTCTGTCATCTCAGCCACTTGCAGCATTACAAATAAAATTGCAATTAATTTTTTTATATATTTTCAAAAATGCTTTTGCTTTTAGTCAAAGGTAAAACAACAAAGTTTAAAAAGTGAAACGTGTTTTAATTAAATGGAAATATTTTTTCTTTTGAAGTTTTTCCTGTTATTACGGTTACCTCTCCTGCTGAAGGCTACCAGTGTAGTATTATCCATTGGCTTTTCTGTATAAAACTTAATGTAAAAAAGGTTCACATTATATCCATATAAAAATCTTTATTTCATGTTTGGCTGATTGCATGAGTGGAGCAGATGCCAGACTGGCATCCTAGACAGAATGCGAGTCCACAGTGCACACACACACTGAGACACACAGAGTCCACTTATTCATACACTTATGGGGACTCTCCATTCATTTCTGTGGCCATAACCGTAATCCCAACCATGACGACATTAACCCCTACTCATTCCTAAACTTACCCGTAAGTAAACAAAATACAAAACGCTTTTGACTGCAGTCACAGATTTTTATAAAATTGAGGTTATCCTTGTGACCCCACAAGGTCAAAATAACAGGTTTTTATCACAATGTGGGGAAATTTGGTCCTCACAATGTAATAATTATAACACAGTCCAGGCCAGATCCAGGCCACAAGCATCACAGACAGACAGACAGACAGACAGACACACAAACACACAGCCGAATACAATCTAGCACCCAAAAATGATAAAAAATACAATTACTGCATACTGCAGGTCATCCTTTGCATTAAACAGAGTAATATTAACTGTAGCATAAAGTTCTGTTGTAAGAAATCTTAGCATCATTTAGTCTATTACTCTCATATATTTTTGAATTTATTTATCTGATCCAAATCCAAAAGTGTCATACAGTTTAGGAAGTAGCATGAGCTAGTCCCTGGAGTGATTGGGGGTCAGAGGCCTTGCTCAAGGGCCCAACAGTGACATCACTCCACTGACCCTGGGATTTGAACCACCGACCATGGGCACGGCGTCCTACCCTGCTGTGCCACACATCGCCCCCTATACAGGCGTACTAACTTTAATGTCCTTGAATATTTCTGCCTGCATCATCTTATGGATCTTTCCAAATATATTTATAGTAACAAAGATTTGTTTTTATATAAAACACTGATTTGCAGAAAAGTCCACTCTGGGCAAGCAAAATCAAACTGTTGCAGCCGTATGGTAGATCTGTCATTCACATGTGGGCCCAATCATTACACTGCTATGTACCCACCAATGCACTGGACAAGCTGACTTTTCGGCATTACTGGGTTTTTGCAATCAGTCCTCTCGAAGGTAGGCCTCTGGCATATCCTCCCCGCTCTTCTCCATACTGGCCGCAAACTCAGCAACCCTCTGGATCTCCTCAGCCTTAGTCTCAGCCAGCTTCCGCTCTGCCACCAGTGACAGCTGACGAACCTGCTCCACTTGTGACTGCGCCACCTGCAGGTTACTCTGGGTTGTTGCGGATGCCTCATTTGCCCCTGGGAACATAAGGTGTGATGAGCGACGGTGCTGTAAATCCAAGGGACTTTGGTTTTCGTGTTATGTTAAAAATCATCAGCCATTTCCCACTGGCAGACAGCTAAGACCTGCACAAAATGACAGACATACCTGCATTGTGTGCTGCCTGAGCAGCCAACTCGCACAGGCTGATGGCATTCGCCCAATTCGCCTCATATCGCTTGCACTCCCCCAGCTTGTCACCCACCTGAGAGATGGAAAATAAATTGGACACATGTGATTTCAAAATCAATCATCTTCAAACTTAGGATCAAAGCAGTTCATGGTGGGGTCACTAAAATACTTGCACTGTAAAAGTAAATATGAAATAAATATATTGCTCTGGTTAACACTTCACATTAAGACCACCCTTACAAAGGGTTTATGAATGGTTTATAATCAGGTTATTAATTAGGTTGTTAACACTTTGTAAATCATTAATAGACAACTTTAAATAATGTACACCATTCTTTATTATTATGTATAAGTAACTACCATTTATAAGTGGTAAAAGGAAGCCTTACTATAAAGTGGTACCTTGCTTTGAACTGCAGAAGTAGAATTCGGCATTCAAAACTCGCCTAAATCCTGGCGCAGCCAGGCTGAATTAACTAGCATTTTTATTTCTAATACTTCTAGCTGAGAGGTAAAATGGGGGAATGAATCCAGTCCAAACGGAATGGCACCCACCTCCACGCGCTGGCTGATTATCACCTGCCACACAGCATCCTCCTCGTCTGCGGTGAGCTTTCCAAGAGACGTCAGGTATCTTTTCTGCAGCGCGATCAGCGTGTGCAGAGCCTGTGGCCAAAACCCTGAGTTACCAAAGCAAGCAGTGCTCTGCGGCCTTGTTTGTAGAGCCAGAGGCAGCAGCGATGTCCGCATGTGCCAGTGTGACCCCAAGGTTAATGGAAACTGGACATTTCCTGCCTTACATAATACTTATCTTTAGTGTTAACTAGCAAAAACAAAACAGATAATACTAGAGGCAGACTTGGTCAGAGAACAATATTTATTCCAAATGCCTATAACAACAGAATTTTACAAAGTAAAGTCAGTGCCTGGGTCTTATTATAGCACCTTCTTCAGAAGAATAATGCCTGAAAGCAGCTTCACAAAGTCTAGTCAACTTATACAGCACATTCACAAAGAGAGGTCATTCAAAATGCTTTACATTGAACTGGGTCAACTAACAGCAATAATTAAATGAACAATTAAAATGTACAAGTAAAAGGCAATTAAAATAATCATTAAAAACTACAAGACAACCAAATTAACAGTGAAAGAAAAAGCATCAACATTAATTAGCAGCGCTAATCAATGGCAGTGTGGAATAACAATGTTTTAAGCCTGGTTTTAAAAGTGGCAACAATTGGTGCCTTTCTCTTCTCATTAGGGACTCGGTTCAAGTAATGAATAGTGAAATAGCTGAATGCCATTTGACATTGCGGACCTTTCACTCTACACTATTGGTTGACCAGCTGCTAATGATCTTAGCGACCGGTTACTTTCATATTCAATCAGAAAATCTGATGTAAACTGTATTTTTGGTAAATCCTTATAGGACAATAATCCAATAATCTCCTGACTGGAGAGGAATGTATGATAAATGATACATTTTTCTAGGTCCTGCTTGGACATTAGGTTTCTGATTTTAGAGGTGTTTACCTAAAGTATTTTACCTAAAGTAAGCATACAGAGGTTGAATAAAGGAACCCTGGAAGAGACCCTCGCGGGACTCATTACTTGGTGGACACCTCAACTTACAACTGCCAATTTCAACATAACAACTGCTGCTCTCAAAGTATATCCTAAACCTGTTCAAGATTGTTCCAGTGAGGCCCACCCAAATCGTGAGCCTATCCAAGGGTATTTTGTGATAGATTGTGTAAAATGTTGCACTTAGATCCAAAAAAAACAAGACTGGTACTTTGCCTGAATCAGAGTTTTGCGGGATGTTGGATACTTACTCGGGTATACTGTGTGAGGGCATCCACAAGAGCCAGGGTGGTCTGGGACAGGTAGGTGTTGGCACTGTCTGTTACCAGTGATGATGCTCTGCGTATTATGGCTTCATGAGAGAGGTCTTCCACTTGCTGATGGAGAAGAACATGGACTTAAGAGTTTGTGCACTCAGTTAAAACATGATGTGCAGAAGAAGAACATTTTTGTCACTGTACATGTACAAAAAACTGCTTATGCAAATATAAAAAAAAACAGAATAAGACTGAAATGCAGTATCCTGTTCAGAAGCTGGTTGATTTTTACCTTGAACTTGATGTAAAATACACAGATATAGTATTAATGCTTAATTCCGATGTATTTATTATTACTGGAGCAGTGAGAGGGAACGAAACAATTGTGAGGGAACCGTTTGAAATATGTTCCAACCCTGTCCTCTTAGGGGCTCCACAGAACATAACCAATACTCTCACAAGTGAAAATCACATATATAAAACATATGGTTATTATGTACAACATTACATATTACTTTATTTTCTAAGATGATGTGGCGCTAGCCTTCATTTTAGCACCAGTTATCTATTCGTAGGTTATCTCGGAATTGTTGAAAGTAATTTAAGATAAATCAATTAAGTCAAATTGATGACAAAAACAGGCTAGGCTACACCAAGAAGCTGAATGGCATACAAGTTATAGTCAACTAACCATGCATTACTAAGTGACCCTGTGGATGTCGTCTTTTATTGTTACGTTGCTGTTCTGATGCATAGATTGTGATGTAACATTTCAATTCAGGTATTTCAGTTTTGCCATATTGACAAACAACTGCATCTTCATTTTTTAACATGAAGAGCTCCTACACAACAGGCTTTTCCCTTCCTTCCTTGTATTTGGACCCACGTTCACATACAAGCAGAGCAGTAAAATGTCACTCGGCAGCACTCTAGTCAGCAGTACAGCATAAACAAACTCAAAATATACAAAAAAATATGAAACTATAAACATATGTACAGCATTTGCAAACGAGTGCAAAAAGGTATTGGTGCAAAAAACACATCAGAGGTGCCAATAGCTGAATAAAAGGCGACTTCCCGTATTTAATTCTGCTATTTCCATTTCTTTGATTATATCGTCGCACCGTCTACTATTTTGCACTGTTCAACAAATCCTGCACTTACATTTTAGGTCTCAAACGTATTATACATTGCGTTATAATAGGTAAAAGGTGCTGTATAGACGAGTAAAGGGACCTTATAGAAAGGGAGCGCGCACAGTCCCCCGGAGACGCTTAGGGAAATGCAATCGGCTCGTGTCCACGTGGGGAGCTTCCGTCTCATGGGTCTTCTGTTGCGTAGTATGCATGCTGTATTCCTGTATCCCCCCCCCCCCAAAAAAACAACTTTAAGTGCAAAAATAGCGTTAACATTTCACCGACGTTTTAGTAACTGCACTGAAATTGCATGAAGATGTCATACACTTAGGAAAAAAGCAGCCAACAAATAACTTCTCAACTTCAACGTTTCCGATGAATGAAATGGGTAAATGTGCATAAGGCGCATTATATGCAAGGATGCACATTACTGGTTCGCAATTACCCATTCGCCGTGATACAGTTAATGCGTGAGGTATAAACGTTAAAATATATGGTCATATTTTGTCATAACAATGCAAATGAGTGTAAATTGTATGTGCATTTGAGCTGCTACGACAAGAAATTACCTCGCGTATCGCTTTATAGGAAGAATGCACTAGTTCTGTGCATCCCCGAATAATATGGTAGTAGCGATGCACATTGTTCAATGTTCAGTTAACCGCTGCAGGTATCACTTTTACAGATATAATACTATGGATGGAGTGACACGTGGCATTTACATAGATTTTGGTTTTTACTGATTTTGAAAGATCCACTACATACCTTAATAAACCAACAGAGGAGAACCCTCGCGCAGATACCGCCATGTTGTTCCGAAGCTGTAGGAAGTCGGTCCGACTACATAGTAGTCCCTCCGTCGAACACAGCGCACAGTTTCGAAGAGCCTGCATTTTCTCCGTTTAATTGGTAAAGCCTTGCCAGTATTTTAAAATAACTTATACTGCTGAACAAACCTAAATAGCTACGAACTTAAAAGGAACAAATTTTGTTTGTTTTTTATGCAAGTAAGTTCGTGGCTGCGGCGAAATGGCGACACCTGGCGGAAGATTGTACAAAGCAGCTCTGTTTCTTCTCTCTCAATGTTTGTAATGTACTGTATGAGAGTGACCCTGAAGTATTTATGCGAGCTTCACCGTGACTCCACTGACCGCCCCATCGATCTGTTTACCCGCTTGTCAAAACAACGTGTTCTGTTTAAATATGAACTACGTGCTATGGCTTATCCTCACATGCACAGGGTACACACTTTCACAGGCAGGATCAGCATCAACGATGTTAATATGTAGCCTAATCACTCTATGGACTTTAGTTTTCATGCCTATACTGTTTCAGTGTTCCATCTTTAATCACAGCATTAGTAAAAAATAAATTATTACATACAATTACTACATACTGAGTTAACAATTAGTGATAGTAATAGGCCACTATATAGCGAGACTGATCATTCTTGTTATGTTCATACTGCCTATAGTGTGTGTATGTGTGTGGTCATGAATATATTACATTTCCAAACTATTATTTTGAGCTTGTGGGGACATTTTTTCAGTCTCCCGGGAAACTCAATTTTATAAAAGTCTGACCGCAATCAGAAAACAAAAAATGCAAGTCCTGGATTTTGTTTTGTTACTTATGATTATGATTAGGGCTGGCTAAAGGTTAAGGTTGTCACTGGGATTATTAATGGACGGTCTCCAGGGAGATGAATACAAATGTGTGTGTGTGTGTGTTTAGGTGTGTGTGTGTGTTCGGGGGGGGGGGGGGGGGGGGGGGTTGCAAA
>JAODUD010000036.1:16341697-16382314 GCA_026784285.1 Stomatorhinus walkeri
TAATTCTTCATGGTTTTCAGCTTGTGCTCAGCCTGTTCCAGCTGTGGTGCCCCTTCATAGAAATGGCTGTGCTTCAATTTAATCTGGAGTTGTTTTTAAACCTCAGGTATTTTGATTATATTGCTTTCATTCTTGCACCTAAATGTCTTAACCCCCTGATATATGGTTTACGGGATGATCAATTTTACATTGTTTTGAAACACTATGCTTTTTGTGGGTTAAATAAGAAAATATATCCCAAGTTTATTGGTCAATAGACTTTCAAAATTTAAGACAAAATCATGAAAAAATATTTAGCTATGTATCATAAAATTATAACTGTTAAAAACTACATCCAGTGACACCTGAACTGAACCGTGTAGTTAAAAATCAATGCTGGATTATACTATTGGTATGTATTATGTTTTTGCAAAATTTTTAATTAACAGGGGAAATTGCTATGCTGACTTTTATACAATTATTGTTGGTTCTACAGATATCTGTATAAAGGCATGTATTGATTAAATATTTTAATATTCACAATTAATACACCTTGATACCTTATATGGAAACTGAAAATAATTTGTTGCAATTATATGATTTCAGATGTTACTCATTATGTGCAAGAAGGCAGTAGTGGGTACCTCCATGGTAAACCAATTGAATACCAAAGAATTATTACAGCCACAGCTGCCAATTTGTTTTAACAAATATATCTTATTATATCTTATACCATTATTTATGAATGTCAATGTCTTTTGATTGGTCTAATGGAATAAACATTAACAAAATGAATTCAAAAGGAAGAAACATTTTCAGTTGTTAGACTGAAGATAGTAACGTGTTCACAGGAAATAGAGCTGTACACTGCAACTATGTGCCTATCAACTGTGAGCTATGTGAGAATAAACATGTGGTCAGGAGAAAGCGCCTGAACACAGTGTGTAGAGCCTAATATTTTGTTTCCAAAGGAAACATGGAGGCTGTAAATCACAAACCCCAGCATGACCAGATAATCTGTGTGGATGAATGTATGCAGAGCTTTCGACTGTCAATATGAAGAAATATAGGTCACACAATAGATAGAATTTGGGGGAGAGGGGCAACCAGGGGGCCCCCGACCTTAGGTATATTGTCATGGTTACACTTCATTGTATAATAGACAAAAGCTTCTTCTGTTTTACTTTTGTTTTATATGATACTTACAATCAACAAATGGTGTAACTGATCTAACTTAGACACTTATGAAAGAAGGGTTAATTGTGACTTCATCATTACTCAGAGTGTTTCACTTTTTGCGGTTATCGCTCGCTGTTTCTTCACCATACAGTCCGCAGTTTCTCTCTTCCACACATTTGAACATTTGGCTATGATGATGATACTTTATTTGCCATTTCTACAAGTACAGATGCCTAATAATTCTTTAGTGCTCACATATCCCATGATGCTCTCCTGTGAGTCTCACAAGGACGCACACAGGTTTAGGGCCTAAAAGTGATTATAAACTTGTGCTTAGACATGTTCTAAATGGTTTTGAATACTTGTAAGTTGTGGGTATTTTGGATGGACTCTGAATTAAGTAGTCTCTGAGTAAATACTGGGTAGACATCGTCCTGTGGGTCCAGGCTGGCCTCCTCAAGCTCTTTCTAGTGGCCGCTCAAGGCAGGCAGGTTCAGTGCCAGAGGAGGAATGATGGTCAGTGAGGCAGGCAGGGGAGTAGCTAGACATTCTGAGCCCCCTGACATAATGTCATCTTGTCCCCCCTGCCCCCTTATATCCCATAATAATATTAGTCCTGGCTAGGCAAACATACCAGAGCTGCAGTCTCACATCCCCTTCCTTTGTAAGGGCTCTTCCAGGAGGCCTCTCCCTGCTCGGCTAATTAGTCAATTCTGTTTTGCCTTTTAATCGGCAAATGATGTAATGCTTACAAACAGCAATGTCATCATCCCTTTTCATTCCTCAGGGAATCTGAAAGGTACTTTCTGCTCATGTGCAGTATCATCATCTTCTCCTGTGGAGTAGTCTGTGATAGTCTGCCTCCTCTCTCCTACACGGTGCAGCCAGTCACTTACCTCACTTTTTTAATACTAGATTACTAGAACATAAACAAGCTTTTGGCTTTACTTGCCCCCCTCCCCCTGCTTTTAAATTTGTGGCATCTTTTCAAACCATTTCCTCAGCCTAATCAATGACAATCTAAAATATCCGCCCAATGTAAGCAAATAATTAAGAAGGCATGTTGGAGAGAAAACCCTACGTCAACAAGGTGTTCTTACACCCTTGAAGTTTGAAATACCACTCTTAAGTTATCTGAAATGCTTGATTAGAGATTCTTAACCTGAGGCAGAACGTCACTGTTTAAATTCTCTGTTTAGAACTGTCATAGAATCCATACACACAATTTGGTTAAATTGCAGCAGGCATTGCTACTACTCATGTGGTGTTTTCAAGAAACGCACTCAGATCTTCCCTGAGAAGATTGTCACTGCTATCTAGCTTCCGCCTGGAAGAGCCCTGGTCTGGGATTCAGCCCTATGGCATCAGAGGAGCCCAGTCTTGTCATCACAGTCTGCCATCACAACAGTTCTTTGCAAACTTCAAGAGTATGTTTGATCATGCAGCAGACAGAAAGAACATAGAGCACCAATTGTGCACTCAGTGGATGGTGCCTTGGACTTCTCCTAGGAGCAGGTTGAACAGTCCAGCCCTTTAACCATGTACAGCAGAGGATTGAATACATTACCGTTGGGCGATATCTACGAAATTGGCATATGGCAAAATGTACAGTGAAACATTGCAATGAACAATAACATTGGGGTTAGGGGGGTCATCTTGTAGAAGATATATACATTTTTCATATAGATTCTTTTACACTTTCTGAATGACATAGATTACTAATTAGAGGACTGTTTGGCTGAACAGCCCTCACACTTGGATTTAAACAGCTTTAGGTTACCCCAGAAACCTGTATACACACTGGCACTTTGCGAATAAGATTGCCCACCCCTGCTGTATGGGGTAACCTACACACCTTAATTATTTTTTTCAATAATTTATTAATGAGAATTTTAATAACATCCCTGCAATATGAAAATAACAGGTTATTGCTGACGAGCTTTCCCTCGTGACCACACTGGTTAGAATCCCACAAAGACCTGTCTATGGACCAGGGTACCATCTTTGTCACCCACCTAATGGCTGACCTGTGCCAGCTGCTCCAAGTAAAATAGCTACGGACTTTGATTTACCTGATAATTTACCAATTATCCTGGTAAAAATCCATAGTGCATCCTGGTGCCATCTCGATAGAGATACACTGGGTTGTCCACATGATCCAACAGAACATATGACTCATCATACCAGACCACCTTCATCCATTGCTGATGGTCACATACCCATTGTAGGCTCTTTTGATGGTGGACAGAGGTCAACATGGACAACATGGTCTGCGGCTACATAGTCCTACACACTGCAAGCATAAGCTATAATAGCCAGCATTAAATTTTGTGCAGTTTCTACTACAGTAGTTCAGACAGGCTAGCTTTTGCTCCCCAAACACATCAGTGAGATTTGGGTGCCTATGACATAGCCACTGGATCACTGTTTGCCCTACCATTATTGGTAGGTACTGATCACTGCATACCAGGAACACCCTATAAGACCTGCTGTTTCAAAGATGCTCTGACTCACTCATCTAGCATCATAATTCAGCCCTTGTCAAAGTCGCCCAGATCCTTCCTCTTGCCCATTTTTCCAGCTTCCAATACATCATCTTCAGTGACAAAACTCTTGCCCAGTATATAATGAGCCACTTGACAGGTGCCATTGCGATGACATAATCAGTGTTATTCACTTCGCCTTTCAATGGTTTTAATGTTATGGCTGGTCAGTGTAAGTTTTCCCGTTCCAAGCCCAAGGATATGATATGTATATTTATTCCATCCATCTTCAAACCACATACCCAGTACATTATTTCACTGTGGTCACATTCAAAACCCAAGCAACACCACACACCATAACGATTCAAAATGTCTATGTGACATAGAGTGATCATATCACTGCTGGGCCCTGCTGCAAGCCCCTTAACCCAGAATAATGGCTGACCCTGCACTCTGACCCTAAGACTTGCCCTTTGCTGTATGTGTCGGTGTGTCTCCCTTGGGAGAGTAAGACGGTGTATGCAAAGATGGCATTCTCTTCTACTGTAGGTTTACAAATTCTATTCAACTGTAGGTTTACAAAGCATGAAATATAGTCAGAAAAGCAAAAAATAGAAAAACATGTGGTGTTGCACAAAGGGGTTTGCTACCTTCTGATGTATGTGTGCTGGTCTACGTCTAGCGAAAGCTTCGCAAACTGGTAAAATTGCCAGGGGTACCAGTGGAGCATTTCCATTTTATCTCGATGTGAAGAGTACATGCCAACGCGAGTGGTCATAAAAAGATAACATCTCCCCCTTTCACAAACCCCCCCAGTGTTCTGCTGCCTGCTGGAATCCTGGCCACGGAACAGTCCCAATCTGATCCATGGACTGGGGATTGGGAAGCCCTAGGTGTATATGTAAAAAAAAAATTAAGGCAATAAAAATGATGCTTTACAGAAACTGACACAAGTGAAAATGTCCATACAAATCTTAACATTATTGTCACAAAAATCTGGTCTTGCTTTCATGAAATGTCTCAAAATTTACATACAGTAAAGTGTCATTGTGTGCCGTAAGTAAAAGCTAATGAGTTCAGTTTCAAACAAGATTTAAAATGCTGTGATTATTTAGGAAAACAAACATTTTGAATAGGTTCAGAGGTTGGATGTATTATTCTGCATTTGAATGCATTCATTATCCTAATCACTCAGGTCTCTTGTTCATTTTGGGTGGCCGTGAGGAATCCAGTTCCAGCCTGTTGTGGCTGAACCCCGCTGAGAGATCCAGTTTGCCTAGCAAAAGTGCAAACACTCTGATGTAACAAGGCGCTGCTCAGGGCTCAACTGTTAATAATTAATGTGCCTATTACATGTGTGTGTGTCTAACTGTACTCTAGAGATCTCTGGTTATGCTTATTCACGAGGCACACAGTTATGCCTATTCACAAAGCACACAGCACAAAGAAAAAGTTTGAAGTGCAGCCTGTCAAACTCATAAACCCACACAGAGGCCTAACTCACAAACTCACAGATAGGCCTAACTCACAAATGCCACAACGCTCAGAACTATGTCAGCAAAGGATTGGTGACCAGAGAACTGGGGGTTAAGGGCCTCGCTCAAGAACCAGCAGACATGGTGAGGTCAGGCCTGAACCAGTGGCCTGTTCTGAATACAGGCTTAGCCCACTGAGTAAGACACTGCCGCCCAGCACTATCCACAAAAAATAAGACATGCCCTGGTCTGAAGAAGAAAACAGTTTTTCATTATGCAAACCGTGTTACAGTATATAACTAAACAAGTAATAAAAAGTGAAGCAGATTAATGTCTTTTTCATGCATCTTTTCATTGATCTTTTCAACATCAATATTTCTCAATATTAAAACAAAAGTGAGTAGATCCTCAGGTAGGTCATTAGGTACTCATGGTAAACTGCAATGATGAAAGCTATCCATTATGACAACAGCATGAAATTAATTTTCCCTCTTGAGGAATAATGAACACAAACAATGTGTGCATACTTCCAAAGCCTCCAGTGGGAAGAATTCCAGGCAACGATTCTCTGGTCTAATCATATAAAAATTTGATCCACCACCTTTTCACCACCCCATAGTTCATTGTGAGTGGTTCAGTGAGGTAAGTTTGGCTTTTCAATTCCATTAAATGCTGTATGTCAGAGGTTTGGATAACATGAGATTTGTTTCATGACAGATATTTAAGTTATTAGTGCAACTGTCTATTAGCAATACCTATTACATATTTATGTTATTGACATAGTTACAAATATTACAAAAAAAATAATTATAGCAAAAAGACAATTGAAAATTAAAGGAACTTTGATTTTTAAGAAATTATTATATGCATTATTCTTAGAATACTTTTTAAAAAATGGTAGGTTACAAACTGGGCCAATTCATAATGATTTACTTCACACGTTAATGTTGGTGAAACATATATGTAAGCTCTATTGACTGATGTGCCTCTCATTTTGTTTCATTGTAGAGCTCCTGAAGCCTCTTGTAAATAATGCAGAATGAAACAGGCATTCTGGGTAATACGACTATGAAGACGGGTCTGTCAGGGATAATGAAGATGTGCTCTGTAATTCCTTTCTTAAGCATATTCTTCTATTACATCATCGTGATGCTACACACCTTTGCATCAAACCGGCAGTTCTGGGACAGCTCACGCTACATTCTCTTTGTCTATATGCTGATCAATGACACACTGCAGCTTTCCTTCTCTATGACCCTCTTCTTCTTTATGTTTGCTAACTTGCAAATCTCCTTTGCCTCATGCATCCCCATCCTCTTCCTATCCACTGCTACCTTCCAGAACACCCCACTCATCCTGGCAGCCATGTCCCTGGAGCGCTACGTGGCCATCTTTTACCCCCTACGACAGCCCGCAGCATGGCAGGCAGACCGCATCTGGGTCATCATGCTGGCCCTGTGGTTGACCAGCTGCATTCCCCCTACCGTTGACTTCTCCCTGGGCCGTCTACAGCCTGACTCGGGCACCTTCTCCAGGATGGTGATCTGCAGAGCAGTCATTCTTGACTCGTCTCCAATTCAGACGTTATTCAAAGTGGTCCTTAACAGGGTGTTCTTTGCGCTAGTGGGCGTCGTCATTCTGTTCACCTACATCAGGATCCTATTTGAGACACGCCGGATGCGGCAGGATCGCGTGTCTGTCAACAAGGCGATGCACACTGTGCTGCTGCACGGGTTCCAGCTGCTGCTCTGCATGCTGTCCTTCGCCCAACCCGTGACAGAGAACCTCATCATGGGCCAAATCAGCTGGCTGCGTGAGCACATCACTTTCTTCAACTTCTTCTGCTTCATCCTTCTGCCACGCTTCCTGGGCCCTCTCATTTACGGCCTACGTGACAACATCCTGAGACGGCAAATTAAGGGCGCTGTCTTCTGCTGCTCTGCTAGTGTTCACCCCATGACAAGAAGGAGACACTCTTTGAAGTGAGATTAATAAATTGTTTACATTAGTTCTGTTTCTCACAATAAAGGCATTCGCACTTTGATAAAGGGGCACTAAAATTTTTCAATATGCAATTAAATCTGATTTAATGGAATATAACTAAAACAATGTTGCACCAGTTTAATTTTTGATTATATGGTGTTGAAATACTGTAAGACATGGGACCAGTTCTCATCCTTGACCCAGTGGCAGCCGGTAGTCTTTCAAACAGTTGAAGCACATTTTAGGGAATCCTGGGGGTTGATCTGCCCTGCTGTTTAAATCTGAGTCTCTCCTTGTAAGGAAAACTATCAAAAGGCTTCCCTAAAATCAGGTCAACGATATTAGCAGTATCTGCCATTATGTACAGCTAGCTAGCAGGCTGGCTAATTCCTGCCCCCCCACCCCCAACTAGTTTGAAATAGACAAACTTTACTAACCTACTAAGAAGTAAACCTTACTAACGAAACAAATGGCAAACTCAAGAATGTTCTATTTATGTTTTTATTTACAATATGATATGTAGAAATTAAAATCGAAAATAAAATGAAAAGACCAGATTGATTGTTTAAAATGCAGTGGATAATACAGTAACAATACAGTCAGAAATTAAAACATAAAGGCAGAGTCAAATTAAATGATTTTTCAGACTGTTTGTGATGCCACACAATAATGCACAATAATGATATCTTTAATGATGATGTGTGATAAAATAATATTTGCTCACCATGCAATGTACGGTTATTATTACATTATATAGCAGGAATAAGTCTAATAGGTTTGTATGTCTGGGTGTGATTGAGTCCTGGTAGGTTCTTTCCCATTCAGATTTTTATTAGCTAGACCATTACGTTTCATCCATTATTTTCAAGTATTATGTCATTTGTTTTATACGTCTTACCATAAGGGCAAAAGATTTGAGATGAAAACTACTGTAAAGGAGGAAGTGTTTCTTTTCAGAAATGAACATTTGCTTAAACACCAAAAGTCAAATCTTTGTGATGGCAGAATAACAGACGGGCCCATTTTTTACTGCCGGAGAGCAGCAGAATAACAGACGTGGCCCTATTTTACCGGAAAGCAGCAGAGTAACAGACGTGGCCCTATTTTACCGGAAAGCAGCAGAGTAACAGACGTGGCCCTATTTTGCCGGAAAGCAGCAGAGTAACAGACGTGGCCCTATTTTGCACTGCCGGAAAGCAGCAGAGTAACAGATGTGGCCCTATTTTACCGGAAAGCAGCAGAGTAACAGACGTGGCCCTATTTTACCGGAAAGCAGCAGAATAACAGACGTGGCCCTATTTTGCCGGAAAGCGTGATGCAAAATGGTTTTGCTAGTTTCATACTAGCGCTTTCCTCATTTAGCCATCAAGGACACATGTTCTCAAAGTAAATGATTTTGCGCTCATTTCCTGCTTGCTGGAGTGGTGTTTTTTAGATAAGGTGTGACTGAGCGCATTACTGGCACATCACTTTTTTAAGGCAGCAAAATAACATTTAACATTCGACCAAGAAAAAGTCAGCGGGATATTATTAAATCATATTTAATTGGAGCGTTTTAGAAACGTGCAGGTGCATGGTGCTCAATACAGACACAGGTACACACTCGAAGTGTACTAATATGAATAAAGAATAAATCATATCATTAAAAATCATTCAAGTTCATTATCAGAACTATGTATTAATAATAGGCTATTTGAACAATTGACAGAAATGTATATTTAAACATACCGGGCTGAGGAGCAAGCTTCTGTTTTCCACTTCTGACATCATGATAGCACTTTTGGCACTGATTAGATGCACTTTATGTTTTGCATTACTGTACATCGTCGAGATAGAGTCCTCCATTCCACATATTTGTCCAGTTTCGGTAAACATGGCTACTGCTTTGTTTTACCTGGATTTGTGGGAAGTATTCCAACCACAGCTGCAGTGGAAATCCATGATGTGCTACCATCAGCTGTACAATGTAGGAAGTCTGTTCACTAGATAGCTTGCTAGGTACAGCCAATCACAAAACTTCAGCTCATATCACAGGTATGTGGGTCACAGATTGGATCATTTTTCAGATCAGCAAAAAAGAGACAACTTTGCTTTCCATTTAAAGAACTTAAAGAAAACTCAAAGCATGAAATGTTTAACATTCCCCATTCACATACATAAACTGCTTTACCTGTATATTTTCACTGCAACTCTGCATTGCACAGAAGTCCATAAAGGACTTCCATTATAACGTTTTTCTGTCTTATGTCAAGGTCACAACTTACTTTTCTCGTGATCGCAACATAGCCAAAGTTGTTTTTCACAAGATCACAAAATAAATTCATGGGAAAATAAGCTGTTATTTGACATGAACAGCATTTGTCATGAGGATGGATGGAAGGGATTCCACTAAAAATGCCATGACTAATCCTATTGAATCCATACAGTTTTTATTGCATTGCAAGATTATTTCAAATTTAACTAAAGAAGCCGCAGTAACCTCTCTGGCAGGAAAGAAGCCTGAGCTGGTGCAGGAGGTAGAGAGATTCTGACTAGATATAGTCGGACTCATCTCAATGCACGGCTTGGGCTCTGTTACGGGTGATCAGCTCCCGTTTGAGAGTTTGGTTTGCATTGCCAGTAGTAAGACAGGTTTGTTCCCGGTGGGTGTTGGACTCCACCAGGGCTGCCCTTTGTCACCAATTCTGATAACATTTATGGACAGGATTTCTAGGCACAGCAAAAGGGTGGAGAGGATCCAGTTTGGTGACCTCAGGATTGTGTCTTTGCTTTTTCCAGATGATGTGGACCTCTTGGTTTCATCAGGCTGTGACCTGCACTGAGGCGGTTTGCAGCTGGTTCACAAGGAACATTCACTGATAACAAGGAACAAAAATACAAACAGGACTGGAAGAGAGCAGTGGCCTGTACTACGAAGCGGCGTTACTGGCTTATCAGGGTTACTTGCCGGATTTAAGGTAGTCTGGGTAAAATGTAAGTGAACTAATATGAAGTCCATTTAAACTGTGGCACCTTAAATCCGACAAGCTACCCCGATAAGCTGGAAAACCCGCTTCGTAGTACAGGCCACTGGACACATGACAAACCTAAGACAGGGAAACAAATGAAAAATAAACACCATGGAAACAGAAAGCCGAAGAAGACCGAATAACAGATGAGGCTGCTCTCTGGCCAGAGGAGTAACAGTCCTTAAGCTGCACACTCAACCCACTGAGCTACGCAGCAGCCCAGGGAACAGGGAAAACAGCTTAGGCACACTGGGGCTGATAGGTCAAGAGACAAGGAGCGAGACAGGATGGCCAGCAACACCTGCTAACACCTGCTAACACCTGCTGGCCAAACAGGAGGGAGACGCGAAGGACAGGGTTAGACCTTCTCAGCCCTCTAATTGTTTTGTTTTATTGCTTGTAAATCTGTGATTGGTCCTTGCTGTCTCTCTGGCTGTTATTGATTTTTGTTGGTATTTAATTGTTCTTGTGTACGCATTTTACAATTTCACTCTGTACAGCATCCACTGTGCATATCATGTGTTTTATAAATAATATTTACTTTTACTTGCTATTTCTAGCCTTCATCTTCGTTTATATTTCCTACTAAATTTCCAGCACTTTTGGGTCTGCCTGGATATAAAGTCATAAGAGTGCCATAAAAGAGAATAAATCCATAAAAGAAAATGAAAATAACTGTTTTTCTTTATTGCCTTTGCTTTTCCTCGAAAGGGCTAAGCTGTCAATACACATGAACAGACTTTACTGGTGGTGGATAGCAATGACCAAGCTGGGGAATCAGGCGAGGGTAGACACATATACATACAGCTGGATAATGAAACCAATGAGTAACAGGTGAAGACCATAACTAATAAGCTGTGGGTGAAGCAGAACGGAGCGCAGGATGGCTGGCAGTGACCTCAGCAAGCCAAATGTGAACAGGACTGGGCAGATGGTCGCAGATCAGGACACTTTGCTGTTTCTTGAATCAGAAGTTCGTTGTATTTAGAGCCCTCCCACTAACTCTGATGGGCGACTTCGACGGGTAATTTAGATATTAATTTAAATAACAATTAAAATTCTAGTTTAAATATTAATTTTAATGACATATTTATTTAGTATTGTCACAAAACACCCTTCATACCAGCTTAAATCTTGGAGTCATGTTTAAGTATTTCATGATTGCATGTAACATCTTACTTCAGGAATTACAGAATAAGGGAAATATTTTTAGCATGGAATTGGGTATGAATTTCTCATTTTGTAATAACAGATAGGTGATATCCTGTACCACTGCCCTATTTCTCTTTCTTCCAGCAGGAAATCTAATAAGGATAGAAACTTGCATTACTCAAATGAGTAATATTTCACTTTGACAACCAGTTACAGAAAATGGATTAGATGCAACTTCAGCTTTTTATATGACAGGAGTACAGCTGGTCCGTCCCCTGGCACCATGCTTTCTAGCATTAGCTAGATAACTATAGACAAACTGTAGGTTAACCATTTCTGACTAATTATTCATCCATATAGAATCATGTAGACACATATAACTATTTTATTAGGGTAATAATGGGTAATTTGATTCTGGATAGAATATCTAGTTAGACAAAATGGCATCTATACATTAACCTTTACTGCACCCAATACAAAATAAGTGGTATTTATTTGAAAACATCATCTAGAACTTTCATCAGAACTTGCATCAGCACCGAAACCCACAGACACCAAGTTCATTTTGGGTTTCTGTTATGCAAGACAACCGTGATGCAACTGCTCCCATGGCTCAAAAATCTCAAGATGATACAATTGAACTACATGTTCAGCTCCAACATATAAAGGGACGGTAGATGCAATGTTGTCAACGAATATTGTGCATTCAATAGCCATATGCTTTAAAAGGTAAATTAACATTTAAACTCTTTAACAGGGATACTTCATTCGCAAGTTTTTCCTAATATTTTAAAAGCATGTGAAAACATGGATACAGATGAGGTTTGTCATAAAAGTAATTTAAATGTTCATTTTCTTGTTCTTATTAATACATTGCAGAATACCTTTATTATTAAACTATGAATATTGACTAATAAATATTAAATATTGTTTTTGTATAATAGACGCAATAAAGTGCAATAAGAATAATTGTATCTGCATTACAATTATCTGAATATTTGCACTTTACTGTATTTAATGAAAGCGTATCCAAAAAGAGCTTGCATGCTTATTCAAATGTATAATTCTTTCCTCTTTTTATTTTAGGAAAAACAAAATGGAAATAAACATCACAGAAAACACGAGCATTTCCAGCTCTATACTGATTTTTTACTCATCATTAAATAATAAGATGGTGGTAGTGCAGGGGCTGATAGGAATTTTACTTTGTGTCAACTCTCTCATGATCTTTACCTTCATCAGACAGGAGGCGTTTCGAACTGACACACGGTACATTTTGTTTGCGCAGATGATGTTCCTGGACTCCACTCTGATGCTGATGACAGATTTGGCTGTTCTTGGTGCTTATTTCCAGTATCCACTTACCAGCATTCTGTGTGTTATACTTTGTGTGTTCATGGATGGGTTCACTTACGGCACACCCCTGACCCTAGTAGTCATGTGCCTGGAGCGGTATGTGGCCATCTGCCTGCCTCTAAGACATGCTGACATCTCCAACCCTAAAACCAGGCTGATAGGTCTTCTGTTAGTGTGGCTGTTCAGCTTCATACCTTCATTGACTGAATTATTCGCATTACTGTCTGAGGCCCCATTCAGCTTCTGGTACTCCTCAGCCATCTGCAATTTCGATATCATGAACTTAAGCAGTTGGCACAGCCTCCTAAGAACAGGAATATCTCAGCTGTATTTTCTGATATTGTCTGCCATTACTACTTTTACCTACATCAAAATAGTGGTCGCCGCTAAACTGGCCTCCGCTGACAGCAAGAAGTCTGCCTCTAAATGTCTCAGAACTGTCATTCTTCATGCCTTCCAGCTGGTTCTTTGTTTCATCCAGTTCTGGTGTCCGTTTATTGAATCAGCTGTCATGAAAATTGATATAACACTATTTGTGAATGTCAGATACTGCAACTTTGTCTTGTTTTTGATCTTGCCGCGTTGCCTGAGCTCTCTTATTTACGGACTAAGAGATACAAAGTTTTTCCTGGCTTTAAAATACAATTTATTTTTTGGGATGAATAAAAATATCTACCCAGTTCTTGATCAGGGGACCTCCAAATCTAATGCAAATACATGTACGTAACTGATATGTTTACTTATTTAACTTTAATTCGAAGTACAGTACAATTGAGAAAACAGTCAGGATCAAGTCAAATTCTATGTCTATATTTCTGCTAATGTTTTAAAGCTTACCCTGGAAGCTACTGGTGCAAGGCAGGGAACAACCCAATATAGGGCACCAACCCATCGCTGGGCATTGATCTCATATGCATGCATCCCATTTTCTGTAACCGCTTAACCCATTCAGGGCTTTTTTATATATATGTTGTTGTGCCACACACCCCAGCTTCATGTAAGTACATAAATAGATAATGGTTTAAGTGGCAACTAAGCCACCTTGCCACTCCTTATGATTACATATATGCAATGATAAACTCATACCACATGTTATTAAAACATGAATTCTGACAATATTATTTCTATGTGAGGAATTTTGAAGACAAAAAACATCTCTAAATTTTCAAAAGTTGGTACATATTCTATGAAAACAGCTTCTTGGTCATTTGCTGCCCTGTAAGTATAAGTAAAATTGTATAAATATGACCAGTTACTGAAAAATACGGTGAGCAGTATGTTCTGTACGACATAAAATAGCTACTTTGGATTTTCCTTATAGTGCTGGCACAGTATGTTATGTATCATTATTCATAAAGCATGAGAAATATGATAAAGAAAAATCTGTGGTTTTACATGCAAAACTATAAATAAATAATAATAAAAAATTTCATAATACATTTTCACTGACACGTAAAAATATACATTAAAATCTCGCCATTCTTTTCAAAATGCATGTGCCTTTCTTGTTAATTAAAAAACAAATCTTAATGTTTAACTAAGAGCTATGGTGAGCTGCAAAATACAGGTAAATGCCTTCCATTTTTTATTTACTGTAATGAAAACAAAGAGCTCTTATAAGAAAAACTCAAACACTCCACTGTAATATTTCTCTACTCAGGGAGTAAGTGTTAATAATTAATGTCTGTTATGTATATGCATTTAATTGTACTCTAGGGAGTTTAGTTTATTTATCTTCAGAAGACACAGAAGGGATAGACTTTACTAAAACCTAAAAAAACTATTGCTTTTTCCCCATATTAAGCTGAAAATACCAGGAAAAGCCTCTTGAGAGTTGAGACATGTCTGATCTGTCCTCCTCTCTAAAAAATCAGAAATGGTGATTGCAAGTTCTTCGTTGCTGAAATATGAGCAATATATCAACGTCAACTTTTTCTAACAGTTTGTTTTAAAAAAAATCCAAAATGCACTGGTTCCCCTTATCTGGACTCCTTTCCAATACAACCTTATACTTACATGCAGGCTTGCTAAATGAAGGATCTCCCAATATTTTTAAAGTGACTTAACCTCAAGGAGCAGTATGGAGGTTCAGTTAGTGGCACTGGTGCCTGACACTACTAGAGAAGGGCAGCTGAATCCTACCACTGCTCTGCTCTGCTCCACTCTGCTCTGCTCTGCACTTTGTATATCCTGCCCATGCTGAGCAGGTTTCTTCCTCTAGCCTGAAGACATGCTAGCCTACTAATTGCCCATCTATACTGTCCATAGTGTGCACTTCTGTGTCTCCTGTAATGGACTGGCAACATGCTGCCAGAGAGGAAAAAAAAGCTGCACTCTGCCATATCTTTAATTTAAAACATGTACAGTGGCGCAGTGGTTATCGCCAGATAAGACTGGCCCTTGTGTGTGTTGGTGTTCATTGCAGCTCCCTAATTAGATTGCTAACTAGAGGACTGATTGGCTGAAGAGTCCTCATACCTGGGTTTGAACAGCTGACCTAAAAATTATTCCAAAAACCTGAATACACACCGGCCCTTTGTGGATAAAACTGGTCACGCCTGCTGTGTTCTGATCAATGCTTCATTTATGCTAATTAGCCAAAGGTGAAATTATCATGGGAATTGGTTAAGAACTTGAATGTATCTGTATAAATGTTTTTTTTGGGTTTTCCTCTGTTTTACAAAGAAACGCAATAAAATGAAAACTTATGTGTGCTGCATTATCGTTACCTGTTTGTCAGAACCTTGCCCAGTATGCAAGTTCGGGGGCAGAATGCTAGAGGGTGCACTAGCCTTCATGTATGGCATGTTACTATGGTAGAGTTAAATGAACCTTTTTAATTTTTACTTAGAACAGAACAAATGTTACACCCTTGATGAATAGATATACTTCAAGGGATTTAATCCCATGAATTGTGTTGTATCATTGTGGTATAAATTAGTACATTACAGCATTATGAATTAGGGGGAGGCAGGTTGTGGAAGAAATGGAGGCACACATTCAGTTTTTTTTTTTTTTTATTAAAGTCTTTAGATAAATAATTGGGCACTCATACTGCCCTTTTTAAAATGCAGTTTTAAAATGGCCCCTCAGTCCACAATGCTAGAAAAAGGTCTTAAACACCCACAGCACCATCATTTAAAAAAGGAAAAACTGAGAAAACTAACAAATTTTGTACTTTTTCTTTTGGGAAGTATGTCTTCTCTCTGGATTTTTTAGGCCAACCTGAGGGGGTCAGACGTGAAGTTTCTGTTAAATCTGATGAATTGAGATGGAATGATCCATAACAGTTTGTCTTGCTTTAGAAGCTGATACATACAGTATTTACCAAGATAAAGTTAAAATCATGCACGTGTGGGGTGGGGCGGGGGTATGGGGCAGACTGGGCAGGCTAATCAGCATGAACAACTGATAATCTGAGTGACCCTTTTCGTATTTTATCGGAGGGTACCCCCCCCCTCCAGCAAATTTGTCAAGTGCCTGTTTTCAATCACCAACAAGCACCTCCCCCTGTCATATGCTGGGCTGGTTTCTGTGTCAGTTTTGTAAAGATGTCTCCTGAGTTCCAGTTTTGTTTTTGTTTTCTGCTTTGAATACACTTGCATAGCAAACATGACACTTTTGTTTTGTGACTTTGAGTAATGATAAGGATCTAAAAATTGCTAAGAGAAGCTCAGGGTGGGGGCACTGTTCTCACTGCTTTTTCACAAAAGTGAAAACTGCCATCCTTTTTCTCTACACTGTGTAGGAGAACATTCCATACTGTGCTGCTTGACAGTGACCTTGATGCAGAGACAGGGGATCCATTTGTTCACTTGTCAAAACACATATTTGTTACATATATAGATATCAGCTTGAGTGACCTACCAGAGCAGCATTACTCAGCAAAAGCAGCCTTCCTGCCCCAGATATGCAGGCTCCTCTATGTAGGATCCTGCACGGCCTGCTTTATGCTGCCTGCAGCTGGACCAGTGACAGCATGAGGTCTGAGGGGGAGAGTGTGCTGCTTGAAGAGACTCAGAAAGGTCTGTGACTGGACCCCCTGACCCAGACACAGCCACATTCCCTGAAGTATGCCCCTGGGGTACCAGGGAGATCTCCTTTTTCATTCATTTTACCATTTTCAGAAAATGCCCTTATTTCCTGAAATATTTGCTGTAAATTACAAATTTGTTATTTGAATTCTACATTTATTGCTTAAAGCAAAATAACTTTCTGCTTTATGCTCATTTTTTCTGTCATGAGGGCTCACTCCCAGAGGCCAAATCAAAGTTGAATAGGAATTTTGTTTACATATTAACAATACCTTTAAGATTTATTGTAAATAGGGATACAATATGCTCTTCAAATGAACTTCAAATCAATATAATCTCAGCGAGATACATTACTATGTCAGTTTAATTCCCTCACACTTCAGCAAAATGATACCACAAACTGTGATATAAATTCACCCTTAGTCTACTAATGAATAGTCATTGTCATGGTAAATTCACTGTATTTGTGTTTTAGAGGAAAGAGTATAAGAAAGTGGAACAGCTGGAAATTTTCTGTTTAGCCACATAGCTGACGCCAACTAAATTCATCAGTCTTTATATAACTTGCCCATTTACTTTTGAAGAGCTGGATATTTAAGAAAGTTTTTATTTAAATATGAAAATAGAACCTGCAATTTTGGATGAAATGCTACATAAACTGAAGCCTAAATGTCCCTTTTAAGATTTTGCTTTCAGTATGAGTTTATTGCTTAGAACTATAACACTTTAGAAGGTATTAGTAATGAGAATCACTCCCCTTAACAACCATTGCTACATGTGGTTTGTTGATCAAAAGTAAAAAACAGACCACATGGCAGTTTATTTTAACATTTGCAATTTCTTGGTTCACTCAACAAAGGTATAAATTAGCTACCATACCATTATCATATCGATAAGTTGGTCTTTGCACATGATGTTTAAGCGCAACTAGGTAGTTTTTCATTTGACTTTTTCTGTTTTACGCTACTTCAACATAAATGGACAATGTTTGATACAAGTCTTTACAAAAGATAACAATACTGTTTTGGTGCTTTCTTTTGCTATACAACTCAAAAAGGAATTCTAGAGTTTCCACTTTATTAAAACGGATGTCACACTAAAATTATACAAACACAAATTTTACAGATGTCTGATGCTCTCTTTAGGTGAAAATACTGCACTGAAGGCTCTCGCCATCTGAAATATGTTTCATGGGAAAGACTTCCAGATCCTGAAAATTCAGGGGTGGCTCCAAATGAGTTAACTTTTATTTATAATTTTATACAGTATTTTGTCTTATTCTTCTTAAAAACCAACTATGAAAAATGCATAAAGACTCACCAACTGCAACAGAACGCAAAAACAGAACAAAAAATGACAAGATACTGCAAAGCGGAAAATAGAGAAGATGAGGAATAAGCAAAGTAATCCCTGCATTCATACAAAGGCAAAAACCGGAGTAGGGATATGGCACTATAGGGTCTAATTCATTGTCAGAACAATAACAATAATCATATTAAAATAACAGCAATGACTTTATAAATTATTTCTCCCCATTTAAGAGCTCTGAACATTTGTAGCTGAAATGTCTGCATGGTACTGGTTGTCTTTCCATCCAGCGATGAGCATGGGATGATGGAAATCTTCTCCAAATCTAAGGCTGTGCTGCACTGGCTAGATTGAGCCAAGGCATGGGGATGTCACAGTGGCATCAGTTACTTGGTTCAGGAACTATTAGCAACCTGGCAACACGCTGCAACGACAAAGGATAAAATGTCTTTATAATGTCACAATGGTCTTTCTATTAAATAAAATAAACTGAATAGAATCGTTTTTCTTTTTTCCTGGTCTTACTACAAATACTATCTTATGACTAATTTCTAAAAATGTACAACAGCTGAGAAAAGTAAAGACATGCCTTACCACTGGAATCCCTCTTTGGCCTCTGTAAACTTGTGACGGACCATGAAAGTTGCCAGGGCCTCTGCTACCTGCAGAGGCAAGAACAGCTGACTGAGCAGCCTGGTGTATGCAGATGTATGTCTGATGTACAGCATCAACTAGAGCTCAATACACAGAACCCCCACCACCAGACAAATAATAATACTGTCATCAGATATTGAACAAGGTCACTGAAAACCTAAAATCGGTATAGAAAGAGCATCTTATAGCCAAAGCAACTGCTATATATAAAGCTGAGGTCTAGAAAGGCAACAAGGACTACTGGGTCCTTCGATATCGAATTGGTTTTGTCCAAGTTTCCATCCAATCTCTGAGACTGAGGGAAGCTATTATTTTATGTTTTAAGACACTGATAAATGAAATGCTATGCAAACAAAAATATTTTAGAAATGCTTCAGAATCAGAAACAGTATCTATGAAAGTTACAGTTTGTAGAAAGTGCTGTACAGTAGTGTTTCCTGGCCTGGTCCTCGGAGACCCCCCATCGTGCACGTTTTTCCCCCCTCTGATCTCCCTGCCAGACAGATCACATTTTTCCCCCCTCTGATCTCCCTGCCAGACAGATCACATTTTTTCTCCCTCTGATCTCCCTGCCAGACAGATCACGTTTTTTCTCCCTCTGATCTCCCTGCCAGACAGATCACGTTTTTTCTCCCTCTGATCTCCCTGCCAGACAGATCACATTTTTTCTCCCTCTGATCTCCCTGCCAGACAGATCACATTTTTTCTCCCTCTGATCTCCCTGCCAGACAGATCACGTTTTCCCCCCTCTGATCTCCCTGCCAGACAGATCACGTTTTTCCCCCCTCTGATCTCCCTGCCAGACAGATCACGTTTTTCCCCCCTCTGATCTCACTGCCAGACAGATCACGTTTTTTCCTCCCTCTGATCTCCCTGCCAGACCGATCACGTTTTTTCCTCCCTCTGATCTCCCTGCCAGACAGATCACATTTTTTCTCCCTGCCAGACAGATCACGTTTTTTCCTCCCTCTGGTCTCCCTACCAGACAGATCACATTTTTTCTCCCTGCCAGACAGATCACATTTCCCCCCCCTCTGATCTCCCTGCCAGACAGATCATGTTTTTTCTCTCTGCCAGACAGATCACGTTTTTTCCACCCTCTGATCTCCCTGCCATACAGATCACGTTTTTTCTCCCTCCCAGTTTCCAGTAGGATGTGGACTGTCTGGGGAACCCCAAGGACTGGGTGGAGAAGCACTGCTCTACAGAGCTAAAGACACAATAAATGTCAGCACTGATGGCCCCAGCTGTTTGCTCACTTTTTCAGGTGCATCCTCGTGGACCGCATGGCCACACTGGGGAAGAACCTGCATCTGGAATTTTCCTATAAGGAAATTCACATAATGATCTTCAGCCTTCAAATTAAACAGCATCAGTTAACCTGTAATTCTCAAGCTCTCTATCTATAGTGGGTACTGTCCCCAGGGTAAACAGTTAAATAATGGTTTTAACCTAGCCTTTGGTTTAAAACTGCAATAAAATCCACTTATTAACCGAATACATACTCAAATGTCATGCACATTAAAATTTTTTGAGGTTGTTCTTCATGGAAGTTACATTAAAAACAATTGTTTTGTTTACTTGTTCCCATAAAAAAGCTGGTTGACGGAAAACACCAAATTACTACTTTAATAAGTTTAGTAACCAAATGCACATCAAAATTAAATACTGTATTCTCATTAAAGAATCAGATCATTTGAAAACTGGACTGGAATTTGGTTTGCAGGGATGCAAACAACAATCTGAACCGACTCCCTCTGTAAATTAGTTTGGAACTCTTAGTAGACCTGAAATATCAATCAGCTAGTTAAAATATGTTTAAAGCATGAGATACAAATCACTGCAAATTTGGAATGACTAACATTACTGTTACATAAGAGCTTAAGCTGAAGTAAACATTATCCCCTTGGAAAGAAAGAAAATGCCTCACCTTGCATTTGTCCAATTGTTAAATCTTTGTCCAGTCTGTCAACACCTAAAAGAAAGTAGATTGGTACAGTTATCCAGTAGAATCCATCCCTTAATCCTGGTAGAAGTCAAAAGGAGGTTGGGAGTCACCCGCAGGCAGTGCAGAGGTACACCCTACATAGGGTACCAGTCACATAAACCTACATATACAGCCTGCATAGGATACCAGTCACATAAACTTGCATATATAATCATACAGCCTGCATGGGATACCAGTCACATAAACTTACATATATAATCATACAGCCTGCATGGGACAGCAGTCACATAAACTTACATATATTATCGTACAGCCTGCATGGGATACCAGTCACATAAACTTGCATATATAATCATACAGCCTGCATGGGACAGCAGTCACATAAACCTACATATATAATCGTACTCCATGCAATATGTGAGCGTAAACTGCACATACAGAGCCATAGGTGGCACCTCTAATCCTACTGTGAGACAATAGGGCTCTGCACCGAGCCACTGTACTGCTGTACTAGTTTATCATATTGTTTGAAATGTTTGCCTACCTGCCACATTAAAATGTATTGTACAAACTAAATCCAAAATGGAAGTTTAAAATTACTTATTCAATCATTCATTCATTCATTCATTCATTCAAGCTCCGTTACTTATCCAAGGTTTTGTCGTGGGGTCAGCAGTCTCAGTAGGGATGGCAGCCCTCCCTCTCCCCTTTAGTTACACTTCAATTCCTGAATTATTGGATTGGACTCATTAAATTAATCATGTAATTGTGCTAAATATTGCCAGGAGCCATAACTTTGAATCCCAGCCCAATCGAATGAACGGATCATTAGCATCATTCAGGGTGATAATGGCCTCTGTATAAAAACTGTTCAAGAGTCTTGTGGTGTTTTTATTGTCCTGTATCATCTGCCTGAAGGCAAAAGTTGGAAGAGATTATGAGCAGGGTGAGACCTTTATGATATTTGTTGTTTTGCGAAGGCAACGGGAGGTGAAGATACTTTCCAGGGTAGGCAGGTGTATTTTGGTTATTTTCTCTTCAGTTTTTGATTACTCTCTGCAGGGCATTTTTGTCAGCTGCAGAGCTACTGTTGTATCACACCAAAATACCATAGGTCAGGACACTCTCGATGGAGCAGGACACTCTCGATGGAGCAGGAGACTCTCGATGGAGCAGGACACTCTCGAAGGAGCAGGACACTCTCGAAGGAGCAGGACACTCTCGATGGAGCAGGACACTCTCGAAGGAGCAGGACACTCTCGATGGAGCAGGACACTCTCGATGGAGCAGTGATAGAAAGACACCAGCAGATGTTGTAGCAGGTTGAATTTCTTGAGAACTCTCAGGAAGTACAGTCTTTGCTGCGCCTTCCTGATCAAGCAACATGTGTTATTTGTCCACGCGAGGTCCTCCGATATGTATGTTCCCAGGAACTTGAATGTTGACACCTTCTCCACAACTTCCCCATTTATCACCAGAGGCTGGTGATCCACCATTTTCCTCCTAAAATCAATGATGAGTTCCTTCGTTTTCTTGGTATTTAAAATCAGGTTGTTAGCTGTACACCAGTCTGCCAATCTATGAACATCCTCCTTGTATGTTCTCTCATCTCCACTCCTGATCAGGCCCACCATAGTCGTGTCATCAGCGAATTTCATGATGACATTAGTATTGTGGGTTTGATTGCAATGGTATGTGTACAGGAAGTACAAGAATGGACACAGCCTTGTGGGGCTCCTATACTGAGAGACAAGGAAGAAGAGTGATAGGGGCCCATCTTGACAAACTGTGGATGGTTGGTTAGAAAATCCTGTATCCAAAAGCAGGTTTTATGGTGGATGCATGTCGGACATTTTGTCAAACAGTCTGTTTGGAAGGATAGTGTTATATGAGTCCACAAATAACAACCTTGCATATGTTCCTGGTTGTTCCAGGTGGACCAGAAGGGTACGAAGAGCGGTGGAGATGGTGCCGTCTGTTGATCTATTGGTTCGGTATACATATGGATGGGGGTCCAGTGTTGGTGGGAGAGCAGCCTGTATATGTTTCAGCACCAGTCTTTCCAGACACTCCATAATAATAGGTGTTAATGCCACTGGCCTGTAGTCGTTGAGGTTTGTTATTATGGTCTGTTTTGGTAATGCTACTATTATAGAGATTTTTAAACAAGCAGGGACAGAGCACAGTGACAGAGATGTATTAAAGATGTTGGTGGAAAACCTCAGCCAGTTCCAAGGCGCAGTTTCTTAGCACTCAGAACCAAGGGATGCTAGATGAACCTTCAAAACAGGATCTGAATTTATTGATTTGAAAGAATGAGACAGCATACACTCTGTTCAAACAGTAGTACCTTTCTCTCTCCCACACACATTATTGACAGTGTAACAATCAGCCTTCCCAGGAATTAATATTATATCCGTATTACAGGAATGAGGCTTGTGACTTTTGATAGCTCCGGATGTTCGTACTACACAGAGGTCTTACCTGCCAGAAGAAGCAGTTTGGGAATGGAGCAGCTGAGAAAGAGGGCTGAGAGACCTCTGAACCAGCCGTCCCAGAACTTCTCAGTCTTAGAGAGCTCAATCCTCCAGGTGAACAAGCACTCCTTCTTCACCTGTGCACAGCACAGATCATAAATGCTGTATGTGTACAGTACCAGTTAAGTTTGGACACACCAAGCTGCCTAGAAAGGAGAGTGATAATGTGTCACATGACCTGGTCACCTGACCTAAACTCAGCAGAAATGGTTTGGGGGGAGTTAGAAAAAGTGGCCAATGAGTGAGAACAGAGGTGGGATCTCCTTAAAGACTAATAGCATCCTAGGAGGCCATCACATGGAACTGCAGAAATTAAGGTTAGCAGTTCCTGCAGCAACTGAGGTTAAGGGTCTTGCTCAAGGGCCCAATGGTGAGATTACTCTGACGACCACAGGATTTGACCCGCGACCCACAGGATTCTGAGTCCCAACCCACAGAGCTGCCCTCCCCCAACAAATTTTTTTGGTCAGTGCATAACTCCATCAATGTTATTTCATAGTTGTGATGTCTTTATAATTATTCTTAAAAATAGAGAATAGTACAAATAAACCTTTCTATTGGTAGGTGTGTCCAAATATTTGGACTGGTACTGTACATAAAGTACAGACGCTCCTCTACTTCCGAACGAGATATGTTTCGAACAGCCTTTCGCAACTTGAAATGTTCGTAAGTCATTATTCGATATCATTTTAAGGGTATATGCAAGTACAAAGAACTAGGATGTTGGGAGTACGCACGTTACGCTGCTGAACGGTGGGAGTGGCGGCCAGAAGTCGTACTAGGTGGAATTGGGGCGCAGAAAACAAAATATTGTTGCGGATAGGAAATGGGAGCCCAATGAACACAATTTGGACTTACAGTCCTCTTCGTTCGTATGCCTGAAAGTTCGTAAATTGAAAGTTCGTAAGTAGAGAAGCGTCTGTAAATTACAATGAGAAGAGAAAATGAAGCTAATGGGCTTGCTCTTTTACTATGGTATTTGTGAGTACTGGAAATTAATAGTGGAAGTATTACCTCGTGGTCATCCTCCTTCTTTCTTTTGTGATCAGATTCGCCTCCATCTTCATCCTCCTCATCTTCCTCAATAATGCCTTCAACTATGCACTTTGATACCCCAGGACTGGAAACAGGCTCCTCGCACCTGAAAAAAACTCATAGTTCTCAGTGAAAATGGGCACGCAGAGGTTTGTACCCCAGAACTTGGCTCTCCTGGCCATTATGACTTACCTCTTGACTTGTCCCACCATGGAGACACGTGCAGATTCTATGTTTCGGATCTGCCCGCTTTTCACACTGTCGGAAAGGAAAGACAAAAAAAAAGACATACTTATTAAAAATAAAAGAGATAAACTTTAGTAGAAACATTTAAAATAAGTTTGAAAGAGATCAACAAAAAAGCATGGTTTTAACTGAACAACCAGCTTCCCAACCTTACCTCCACTCAATAGCATTCTCTAGTGACTTGAAGGTTTTTGGTCGACTTCTCAAAAAAGTCTGCATGCTGTTCAAGGCATCCATGGCTGTGCCTGTAAAGTATGTTGCATCATAAAAGCAATGATTACTACTGTCTCCACCTTTCAAGGTAACAGGAAGTGCCAAGAGCAGCAATGAGTCCCAAATGCACAGAATAGCAGAATATTTGACTATTCAATTCGATTAAATTCTTTTATTGTCATGTGTACAAGTACGAGTACCGTGTACAATAAAATGCTTGCTTGCATGTGCTCCTGCAGACAGTGAACATAGACAACAAGACGGCTAGACAACAGGACGACAAGTGAATGTAATGATGAAATGAATTATTAATAAGTAAATAAATAACATCAGAATCCCAGAAATAAATAGAGACAGTGACAGAAATATATGTGTGGGTAGCAGTGGAGGTTACACTAAAGCTTATAGACAAAAATGTAAACACAATAAAGTTCACAAAATTCCAATACTCCTTTGTAGCACAGAGATTACCTTCAACCACATCAATCACACAAAGGCCTATTAAAGACGGCACATGATTGGCTGCTGCTGTATGGACTGCTATTGCCCCGCCCATGCTGTGGCCGATAATCATGATCGGTGGAGCATTTTCTCCATATAGTGCTTCAACCACCTTTCCAACATCCCTGGAAGAAAGAAATCAAATTCTGTCTATATGTTACATATTTGCATTGTATCCCTCCAAAGTGCATCATCTGATCCTCAGTAATATACAATATGCCTGACTTGCCCCCTTCTCATTTTGCCTATTGTAAACAAGGCTATTTTGGTGGCAATTACATTTTTTTAAAAAGATTTAATTTGCACATCATGAAGCATCCACAGCATATGGCAAACAAAACAGATGTTGAATTCATTGTCTCCAGGAAAATACGATGCCAAAGCCTCTTGCTAACTGTTCAAACTAGAGGTGAATCTGTCACCTGCCATGTACCCCATTCTCCCTTCATAAATAACTAAATATCCTGAACCTAGATGAACTTGCATGACTTACTTGGCCATGGCTTCTGCTGAAAGGTCTTCAGGGTTTTTCACTTTTGAATCTCCTGTTACAAATGAACACAGTCATACAAATCTCAGAAATCCATTCTCCAGTCCACATGGATAAAGCAAGACTACTTATGAGCAAGATCTTTCTATAACAACCACAAATATGTATATGAGGTATACCATGGATGTAAATCTATTATTAACACTGAAGGGTCCCCCACACCTCCAGAACAGTAAAGAGTTACTATTCACATATTTAATAGTTCTCTGCACATAATCCCTACAGTTAATGTCACACAAGCACATATTTCCCTACTCTCCTGTTTACTAAATTTTAGGCTAGTGCAAAACTATCATCAGCCATCAAAATTCAGATTGGGGAGCATACAACGCTGTGATTGGATATTGTCTGAACATAGTTTACTCCTGTCCCATTTAAAATTAGGACAGTACACAGTGGGAGGTTATACTACCAAAAACGTCATTAGATGACAAGTGCACCAAAAAAAGGGAAAGTTAGGGTGACCAGAAGAGTGGCTTCCTCACCATGTCCCCTGAGGTCCATGGCCACCACTCTGCAGCTGATCCGAGCACAGATTACAGACTAGAGGTGAAGAGCAAAGAGAAGTGTGCGTTATGCCATGACAAACAAACAAACAAACAAACAAGGAATTCTAATATAATACAAGATAAATAAAGTATGTATAGACTGGAGAAAATAAATACATATCCACAGACACAAGAAGTCATATGCAGTGTAGGCTAATAACACAGTTATGAAGACAATGCTTACACCAACAGATTTTACAGTGGGTCCACACTGTCCGTCCCAAAATAACAAGTCACTGGTTTTGACGGCAGCATGTTTCACTGGCTGCAGTATACATGTCTACTTCCACTTGACACGGGTTAGGAGCCTATCATTTAGTTAGCTCTCCCAGAAATCTAACAATTATTTCTACCCAGACAGATAAGCAAAGCACCCCTTCACGTCTTTATGGAGAAAAGAGAGAAACTCACTGTGAACACCGCCCATGAGAGAGCAGAGTGCCCACCACCATGTAACAGCAGAAGAACCGGCCCTTGTGAGCCGCTGCTGTAAACACGAAAAGTGTACAGAGTTGTCAAGGTTACAAACAAGGGTGTAGGGTGCTGCAGCCTTGAAAACTCATATTTAAGCAAATACTGGTATAGGAAAACACAAAAAAGGATATATCTCTGCTACTGTCACTTTGCACTTCCACATCATCCATTGCTTCAAAGTACTTATTCCAGGGCAGGGGGGAAAAGTCTTTCTTCCTTCCAGGTCTGTAACATTGATAAAGGACAGTTATGGAAGGAATTCTAGTATTAGATTTAAAAAAAAAAAAAAAAAAAACAGGTCATTGTCGGTAATACTGTGCATTGCCTGTCTTCTGAATACTTGCATTGGATATCACTGTAAACCAGTGAATTAAAACACTTGCAATATTTATTTATTTACCACGGTAACAGGACTAAGGAAATGCTCATGCAAAATATATTAGGAATCACAGATTGCAAGCTGACCAAGGTTATGATGACATCAAAATCCTTTAAATATAGTCACAATACTTTTGGTGTTCCGTGCCAATATAAGTTACATACCACCTATCTCTAACAGGCAAGGAAGGATATTTATGACCGAACCAGGGTACGAATAAAAGGAATATACACTTGCGCTTGAAGTTTACATAACTGTTTAACACAGCTAGGTCTCCGGTGTTACGAATCAGTAAAGCACTATTAACCAGATGTGTGGATTTCAGATGCTTCTGGGTTATCTCGAGACCTGTATTTATCAAACCACCTTCTATAAGTATCAAACTCTCAATACAGTTATAATTCATTGGAGGCAGCTAAACAGCTTCAAATTTAAATACTGTTGTAATTCATAGGGTAATATTTAGGGTATATTTTATGTAGCACACACAAAAAAAATCGAAGTTATTTTCCAGTATATAATTATTAATCAGCTGATCACTTTCGTCTAATACACAAGTAACTCACCCCATTCGCATTTTAGATCCGGACTGCAAACCACCTGCCATTGGCGGTCTAGTTGCCAATAAATTTAAGTGCAATTGTTTTTCCATGAATAAAAACTATTTTCTTTCCACAACACCGGAATTCCACCTAACAAGGTATATCGTTCCAAACGTAAGTTGCAGATGACAAATTTTTCCGTACACAGCCAAAGTACCGTCCCACACCGTTGTCAAAGCGCTGAATTCTAGGAACTGTATTAATTCACTGGCACAACTGCCATTAAAACAAACGGACTGTGAACCTAAGTCAACTACAGTTCCCATGATGCTCTGTAAATTATTATGTAGACTCGGAAATGTGACGTAATCGGTTTGCTCGTGAGGGACGTGAAAACAAATTGTATAGAAACACTTCGGAATTAATACATATATCTGGAAACCGCTGTAACACCAGTGTATTTTTTTCATCTGGTTTTACAAGTAATGCTATACCTCTGAACTGTGTACCTCTGTGCGGCACAGTGGTAATTGTCCTGGTACAGTATCGCTCTAACATGAATTGTATATTGGAGAATAATATTTATATTTATATATTTATTATATATATATTTGTTGCACTTTTTCTAGGAACTAACTAATTATAAATCCAAGTGGCCATAGTAAAAGATTATAACACTTTGGTGCAAACTATTCGCCTCATTTACACAAAAGCATCTGATAAATAAAGTAACTGGCCAGAAGCGTTTCTCCCCCTATCCCACAATGCAACTGGAAACAAGCAGCGGCAGTTACGTGAATGACGGCGGGACGAAAGAAAATGTCGAGGACCCTTTTACTCGTAGTCCGTGGAAATTTCTTCTTATTTTTTTTTAATGTCAAAGGCAGTCTGCCGGAATGAAGCATAAGAAGCTGCAATCCCCCAAACCTGGATGCAAGAGAAAGAAAGGTATGTTAGATGGTAGTACTACTGATGACAGATGGTCTTCTGTTTATAGTTACCAAGAAGGGCTGATCTTGTTAGGCAGCTGCTTAAGTTGCTAAACAACAAATGTTCATAAACTGTTCCTACTAATCACTTATGGTGACATTCAGATGAAAGGTTGGAACAGAATCACTTACAGTAGGATTTGGGGTGTTTTGAGTTAATTGAAGCAATGCCCGCATAAAGAGTTTTACGAACACCCAGTTTTTTTCTGGTTTATTAAACCACTTTACTGTCAGTGCACAACTAGCTATCATTGTTATAAAAATACAGCTCTTAGGAAACGATGAAAAGCGTCCGTGCTCAGATACCTTTAAGGTACTATTGCTTTATATTGTTTTAACAGTTTGAACGTGACTGCGGTAAAGTTGGTTTCATATTCCGATATTCCGGTATTTTCCATCAACAGCTTACGAAAGGAAAGAAACATTAACATTTAGACTATTGATTATTAATCTTCTACCAAAGGGTAATCATAGTTATTTACAGAAAAAATTCATCGTTCGTTCCTTTATGAAAGGCTTTCTCCGAATATGCAGCGAATATAATATCTCGGCGGTTTAGTGACCACATATAAAGTGTATCACAAAAGAAAGTGTGTAATCATTCTGTTTAAAACCAAAGAATTGAAAGCCAGAGTGTATTAGTAAAACAATTAATGGATTCATAACGGATTAATAAATTCTTCCAAAATAGTTTTCCAATACATCAGACCTCCTCTAGAAGACCCAGTCCCCCTAAGTATAATTAATTTTATTAATGAAATAATCATTTGTTTCTACGTGGCTTACTGTAACACTTTATAACAAGTTGCTTTACATCAGAAATCCTCTAGAGGACCTGCTCTCCGTCTCCTTTTGTATTTAAAAAAACAAATAAGACAAGATGGAGGGTTGGGTGGCTGCACTGTGTAGAGCTCTGACAAAACAGTCCCAAATTTGACTTAGAAGTAACTTAAACTCTCATCGAAACTATGGAAAAAAAACTGCCTCAAACCTTGTTAAAGCACCCAAGTTGAAAATCAACTCCAAAAAGAAAGAGGCAACTTCATCCCACGTCAAAAGGAAAGAAAGTCACCAAGATATGGACCACGAGTACGCTTTGGAAAAGGCTACGGTAAACAAAAGAGAACGTGGAGAAGAATCGCCCCCTTCATCTCCAAGTAAAACACCTGTTGAAAGGAGGGACAAATCGATTGAAAGGGGTGAGTGTGATGATATAGCTTTCAAAGGCATAATGAAAGCAACCTCAACACTCGATCAGAAGGTGGATACTGTAGTTATACGTCAGCGTATTACAGATGGAAATGTAGAAAAGGTGGACGAGAAGCTAGCTGACCTGAAACAAGAAGTCATTCAAAATAATGCCATGATTGCTAACTTAGTAAAGGCTGTGGAGTTCAACTCTGAAGAGGTTAAAGACTGTGAAGCCAAAGTGAAAGAATTAGGATTAGAATTTGGGCTAGAGGATGCAGTGCATTTTGTAAACAGAGTGGAGAACAAGATGGATAAAAGACACAGACATCATTCCTTTTATTCTCAGACGAGTGAAGGAAGAAATTTGGAAAAGAAGCAAAAACTCCACTTTCTTCAAAGAAAAGGGTATCAGATTGGCTTATCAAGAGAAGATCTGGAGGAAAGAAGATGATTCTGACCTCAAATAGAAGAGGCAAGGAAAGCTGGGAAAGTGGTATATTGCCGTGGTCCTTTTGGACACATTGAAGGTCGTCGGAATCAAAGTCCTCTTTTTTTTATTTTTCTATTTTCTTACTGTGGTTTTGAAAGGTGTAAATAGGTGATGGGACTTTAGAGCATTTTACATTGAAGGTTATGTAATTACTGGTTGGTTAGCTTATTCCTTTTACTCTGTGGGTTATAACACTTCTTTTTTATCTTTGATGTTAAATGTTAAGATTTCTTTTGGTATGTTAAATGTTAGGGGTTTAATAATAATAAAATAATAATAATAATACATTTTATTTATAACGCACTTTACATAACAAAATCTCAAAGTGCCACATTAAAAACAGCAAGCTTAAAAACATCCATAGGATCTAAAATATCACAACTACTAAATATATCTCTGCAGTTGTATGCTTTTCTAAATAAAAAAGTCATTGAAAGACATTGTTAAAAAAAAATCATTGTTTTTATTCTGCAAAGGGCAAAATTCTCATTGTATATTTCTACAAGAAACTCCTCCCGAAACATATTTTTGGGTCAACCAGTGGGGTGATAAGATCCTCTTGAGCCATGGTACTAATCGATCTGGAGGAGTTGCTATATGCCTCAACAACTTCCCTGGAGAAATCGTGACTCACAAAACTGACAGCAATGGACATTGGTTAACAGTGGTAATCAAAATTGATAATCTGTTTCTTATAATGGTTAATTTTTATGGTCACAATAATGACAGACTGAACAAAATTCTCCTTGAAGAGTTAACTAAGGTGATTTCTGATTTTAAAATGAGGTTTTGCACTGGATATGTTCTTGTGGGTGGTGATTGGAACATGACACCAAATGAATGGTTGGATAGGTGGCTGTCAAGATTAAGTAAACCACAATATAATGAGATGATTACTGATTTCATGATGAATAATAATCTTATAGATGTGTGGAGAACATTAAATCCAGGACTAGCAGAGTTTTCATGGATAAAGCCTAATGGAGAGAATTAATCCAGATTAGATTATTGGTTAATCACTGAAACTTTTCAGATACACTTCATAGTCACTCATTTCAAAGGCACCTTTGTCTGATCGCTGCTTTATAAGTTTAATTTTAGGACATATGGTAAAACAGAATAGACATAAGGGTTTTTGGAAATTTAATGCAACTTTATTGAATAATGAGGAATATTGTAATATGACTAGATATCATTAAGACTGCTGATAATGATTCAACTGAGGATGACATCAATAAATGGAAATTTCTTAAATATAAGATTAGATCAGCTACCATAAAGTTTTGCAAATATCTTGGTAAAAAGAAAAAAAACTTTATGCAACTGATCTGTTCCGTGAAAAAAGATCAGTGTTGTGATTCTCCTGATACACTTAGCCAGACACTGATGGAATTACAGGCTAAATCGCATGATCTGTCCCATCAAAGAGCTCAAGGTGCATTTATCAGGTCAAGACCCAAGTGGATTGAAGCTGGTGAAAAGAATTCCTCTAATTTTAGTCATTTTGAAAAATGTCAACAGCAAAAACAGTACAATTTCATAAGCAGTTTGATAGTTAATGATGTAGGGTGTATAGACAATACAGGTACAGGTTATAGCAAAAGAAGTTTTTACATTTCTCTCCAATATATAGTATATTCTAGTTCTTATTCTAGAGTAGATAAAGAATCTTTCTTTAGAAAGGTTAAAAACAGTTAACAGTATGAAGCAAGGATTAATGAAGGTGGATATATTCTATTTTTGGACTTTTATAAAGCTTTCGACTGTGTTGAACATCCCTTCATATTTCTCTGACTAACTTTGGTTTTGGACACCAGTTTATTGATGTCATTGAAATGTTATACAAAGATATTAATAGCCCAGTAGCCTTAGATCAAGGAACATGTTCAAGGTTTGAAATCTACAGAGGAATCGGGCAAAGGTGTGCTAGTTCACTGCTGTTGTTTGTAATTGTTGCAGAGATGTTATCCCTTTTAATTAAGAACAGTGACATAGAAGACATTAGTGTATTGGTAAACTGACAGATGATACTGCTCAGTTCCTTAAAAATAGTAATCAGATTCCTTTAGCTCTACAAACCATAAACAGTTTTTCTAAAGCCTCAGGTTTGCAATGAAATTTACATAAGTGTGAAATCTTATCTTTATGATTATCGTCTCCAACCGTTGTACAACATCAGTGTGCAGAAACAAGTGAAATATTTAGGGGTTGTTATATGTAAAGACAAAATGGTGTCTGAGAGGATGAACATTCAGCATAATGCAGACAAGTGTAAAACCATTTAAAATAGATGGTTACAAAGGGACCTCACTATCTTTGGAAGAGTCTTGTTGACTAAAATGGACAGTTTCTCGGCTCATCTACCCAGCGTCATCTTTGCCCATATCAGTTAATTTTATTAAAGAAATAAACAAAATTCATTGTTTTATATGGAAGAACAAGTGTCACTACATTAGGAAAGAAAATATGGCTATAAGTTATGAGGATGGAGGGGGTGACTTTAGTGTTATAAATGGTGTTTTAAAATTAAAATAAAGTATATAAATAATAAACAATCTTTTTGGTATATTATCCCTAATTACATACTTCAAAATTTTGGAGGAATTTTTATTATGTTGTGATCTTGACTGTAACAGACTACACATCAAACTTTCTGATTTTCATCAACAAGTTGTTCTTTTGAAATATACATATATATGTATATCAATAATATTGTTCAACCTGGATGATTATGGCATTGTGTATTTAACGTAATGTTTTGCCCATGTTTGATTGTACATATGTTAAATAAAGTTGGATTTCTGATGTAGAGTAACTTGCCTTTCAGGATTATAGTGAACCACTCATAACCAAATGGTTATTTTGCATCATAAACAATAATTTAAAATTAGGACAAACTTATAGCTGATAAAATCTAATGGCGACTAGGTCCCCAAGATGATTTTTTGTGCAGAGCAACTTGTTTTAGCACAATAGAGTAAACCAATCGGAAGCTGCTGATTATGTTTCGTTACAAAACATAAAAATTACTGAAAATTAAGAGAAAGCTGACCTGATAAAAGGTGGTTTCATACCAGGTGACTTCATTTTGCTATTTATGTTACTCTGCAATGAACCGTTAAAGGGTTTTTATAGAATTTCATATCCCCCATTGAAAGACAAGTAATTTGGAGATGGTCCCTCCATTTTGTGTTCTGGAGTAGACTTTCATAGAGATCAATGCATTTTATAAATGTTACAACACACATTAGGATCCTTCAGAATGAATTGAAAACAGTTTTGCATTGCTTTTTTAACAGTCCCCAGTGATGTGACCCCATCCACAAGCCTCCCTCCTCTTGTGGAGGGTCAGCTCCGATGTTTCCTCAGGGTTACTGTAAGCCAAGTCCTTTGGATTTCAAAGCCCCCCGTTGCAACTGCATTCAGGCTGCAATGGTGGGGTGAGTCATCTAATGGAACCCACTTTTACCCACGTGATGGATCTCGGTTGGAGCAGAAGGGTGTGAAGACCACAGCACGCTTTGCCATCCGCTGCGGACCAAAGCAGTTCACCTCCTACTTGACAGGTTATGTTTGCACGTATTAGCTTACAGTCACTTTTCTTTTTCTATGAACACATTACTCTGGTGTTGTAGAGTATGCTTTCAGGCAAAGCAGATTACATGGATTGCAAGCACCTGAACTCCCTAGTCCTTGTTGGGTTCAGTTGTTATGTACATTGAATTATTTAATAGTCTTTTTTAAAAAAAATACTTCTGATTATACAATTTCATGAGTATTGGCAACATATTTTCTTACAGATATGGGTACTTTGGTCCTGGAAGCATTGTCGAAGATGGATCATTTGCCAGTAGCTCGGGTCCAGATTCCTGGCATTGCCCGGCTTTCCCTGCACCATTCAATTAGTGGGCTTTACACACTGGTTTCTCCTACTACTGAAAAACTGGGAGAGTTACAGGTACATAATATGATAGAAAAAATACATTCTTAAATTTTTGCCCTTTGTCTTATCCTGGATCGAACTTTTGAATTCTTGATGGTTTATTCATTTTTTTTTTCCATAATTTTGAATTGAATTGTCTTGTGTGTACTGCTGCTTTTACCTTGAACATGGCTTGATGTTCTTTTTTTCCCTACTTTCTTTAATAACTTAATCTTTTTAATATGTGAAAAAATCTAATGTAAATAGTTTTAGAGGAGAGCTGAAAGAAGCGTAGTCTCTAAGCTTTTCCTGAACCAACAGGTATTGCTCATTACTGCATGTTTTGATTAACTCTGTCTGTAAAAGTGTCATGTCTGCAGATGTATTTCCCTAATCTTTTCTCTTAGGTGTCCCTGGCTCTAGAGCCTCTGATAGAAGCTTTTGGCAGCAGCGACAGCTCAGTACCTACCATTGGCATGAGTGCAGATATGCCAGTTTCGACTTTGGGCTTGATACCAAAGGCTGGGTCTCATTCAGGCCAAGCAGTGGTGCTGCCTTTATCCCATCACCTGTCAGTTGGCAGCATTAATGAGGCGAGACGTGCCAGTTCAGTCAACACTCTCAGGTAGGACATGCTTTGTTGAAGAACCTTTTTCTGTTACGTATGATGCAGGCCACGCAACACTTGCACTGATACAGTGTTACGTGGACCATTTGATAGATTTGTGCATCCAAATCTGACTCTGCTTTATGGAGTTATTGTATTCCTGGTGTTTGGGGAATACATATGGTTTTAGCACCGGGTTGCTAGTGTAAACATGCACGATGCTATCACAGCGAATGCGAGGTTGAGACTAAAGCGTTACCCTTTGTTTCCGCTGAGAGATGTGCAGCATGACTCATTTCCCCGCGCATGCAAGTTATCTTAGGTCGGCGTTCACGGTTAAACTTTTGAGATTCAGATCGAGTTCTAGGTCAATTTTTTTCGAACTGGTTAGTTCAACTTCTAAGAAATTTGAGTTCTAATGAGTTTGAGAACTGAGCTACCACTATATTTGGTTTTTGTAATCCCACACCAGTAATAAAATTAAAGTCTCATTTTAATATAAATACATACAAATTTATCACAGTTAGACTATGATATGGACATCCTTATTATTTCGAAAAAATATAAAATGTGACGTGTTTTTCTCATATTTGTTTTATATTTGTCGGAGTAATAACGCAAACAGAATGAGGAGCCGTTTCATTCGAAAATAGTGCATTTTACTTTATATTGGTAGAATGTGTTGGTAACACTTTCTATGGATGAAATGTCTATAAGAATATAAGGATACATTCATAACACATTATAATTGGTTCATAAAGCATTATAAACATTATACATATAAATATTAATAAAATGGCATAACACATAATAGCCATGTTTGTTATGCATTATGGATGCCTTGTGAAGCTCTCATCTATAATGCAGTATAGAGTTACCTTCATAATGCAGTGCAAAGCATCCTTAATTCTTATTCTGACCATTATAATTCATTATGAAGGTATGTGTAATGGATTATAGATAACATATTTAAGTAAAGTGTTACCTATGTGCTTTCCAGAGGCAAGGACCACTTGTACTTCCAAGAAAAAACCTGTAGCCAAAAGGGGGTTCAGTTTTCTGAAACCAAACCTGAGGTTTTGGACAGTTTAAGGCCCTTGTCAAGCAGGTCTCCTCATCGAGAGGAGACAGCAGTCCAGAAATCTCTTCAGAGGCCTGAAACAAGTCATGAGAACTCCACAGACGTCCTTTCAGGTTTGGCCTAATAGTCTCTGGCACAGACACCATTGTAAATTTCCTTCAGATGGTTTGGATGGCTTTGTTATCCACATTGGAATATTTTTATATTGACTGTATTGAGGGAAGATGTAAAGAAGTAAAATGTGGTTTAAAAATCAGTTTTGTCTGTTTTTAAAAGTGAGATGCATCTACATTTTTCCTTTCTCAGTTCTTCTGGAGCGTGGTAACAGGCTTAGAGATGCCATGGTGGTGTCATCCCTGAAGTCTGACTTGGATTCTAAGTTTGTTCTGAAGGATATTCCACTTCTTGTGCCAACGGACAATGTTGGCACCCTGCCTGCATTGTATGTACAAAAAGCTTCATTCTGTAATTTCAGAGCTCTTGTTCGGAACAGCCGCAGTCATGCTGCTTTTCTAGATTTGAGTTATGAATACCATTATGATGACTGTATTCAGACTGAAGATATATTCTGATTTAATAAAAACAAATAGGCCAATCTAGTGAAATAAGTAAGGATTTCAAGAAAGGATGTTTCTTTAATTTGATGGCATCCTAGTTTCTGTCTGTAAGAGTTCATTTTGATATGTAACATTGTTTGCTTGTATTTATTTTAAGGCCATCCATGGCCACCTCAGGGAAGTTGCTACTGGATGCCCCGCACTGTGACCCCGGCTTCTCATATAGTCAGAGGGGCCTGCTGTTCCCTGAGGACCCCAGTCACGACTGGGCCCCTGACACGGAGAATAGGGCTATTGAGCTCCTCCTGGGCAGGTGCCTTCACTTTCTATGCAGCTTGCATTACTCTCTGTCCCATGACCTATTCATGAAGAAGCTGAACTCTAATTTATAGAACTTCTTGATATTTCTTGACAATTGTGTGTTTTCCTCTATTTTTTCAGCTCAGGTGTATCAGCACTCCCAGTCTGGGACGAAGAGGGCTCTCCCCCAGAAATCTTTTCTGGGGCCAGCAGTGTGTCTGCAGACAGTGACTTGGGTGACCCTCAGTATGACCAGAGTCTTTTGGAGAACCTTTTCTACAAAGCCCCCGTGAGTATGTCGGCCCCTTGTGAAACCCCCCCCCCGACATCTTGCTCTGGGGACTGTACCTCACTTACAGCACTGCTGCAGGGTGTATGGTAAACATGTTCTAAATGGTAGAATTGAGATTTTATGAAGTTAATTCTCTTTTCCCTGATGCATAGAAATTGGACAGCAGTGAAAGCGAGGAGGAAGGTTCATTCTTGAGGAAAAAACAGAAGAAGGGCACATCAGGAAAGGAGCCAATGACAGAGAAGCTGAGAGAACCTGCCAGCAAGACATGTAGAGGGTGAATTGTCCCTACCTGGTGTATTATGTAACTGGGAATGTACCAACTATAAAATTATTCAATTAGTAGACATTAAATCTCTGAATCTTCTCCATATCAGACAAAACCTATATTTTGAAAAAATTGCATTTCTTAACAGCCTGGAAGATGAAGAAAAAGAAGAGACTACAGAGGCTGAGAGTATACCTAACCTGAGCGTGGAGCAGATCACGTTCCTGAGTGAGGTGGAAACGGCCAGATTGGTCATCCACACTCTAAAGGTCCCTAAGAAGGCTGGCCTGTCAGGGTCCCTGAAGACCCCCAGCCAAGGGAAGTCACTTCGGCCTTTTCCCAACAGGAGGTGGTAAGGTGTACAGTTCTGTGTGCTTTTAACATTTCTGGCCAGGATTAATTGCAGGATTAATATTCTGGAGCTAGGCTAACCTTCTGTGTTTGTTTTACAGCACATATTTTGTGGAGTATCTCTTCCCTGTGGCTTCCACGAAACACAGTAGCAGTACATCAAGCACAAAACTAACCAGAATTGCTTCTTCTAAAGTTGCAGATGGGGGTATGTTTTATATATGTTTTTTTTAACATTTTTGCTCTAGTGACGGTTTAGTCTGTTTCCAATCTGTCAGATGTTCAACTGCAAACTTCTGAAATGCTGTATTTGTTCTTCCCTTGTGTTTTTATTTCAGTTATAAGTTTCCAGCGTCAGTGTATCTTCCTAGTCCAGTTTGACAATTCAGTAATTAAGCACTGGTGGAACACAGATTTGAAATTTACCATCTACTCAAGGAAAGATTCTGAGAAGAAGGTATGTTGATTTGATTTTTGAACAGATCAGACATTGTTAGACTGTTTTTTGAAGGTTGAAATAGGATTGTAGGTGGGCAGAAAAATTCTCAGTGGTTGAGAATATCCATGATCTTTGAACAGATGATCATAAGTCCAAATTGTGTTCGTTGGGCTCCTGTTTCCTGTCAGCAACATCAATTGTTTTTTCTGCCAATTCTGCCTAGTATGTAATTGTCATATTGCAAGGACTATGATAGTGGGCTGGGTTAAGACAATAAGTTGCGCTAAAACCAGGGATGCACCAATTGCATTTACTTTGCCTGATCCTTATTGTCGTATTTAATCCTTAATTGTCAATAACAATCCTGGCCAATTTCAGATTTTCTTAGCTTGTTAATATTTAGCAGGCTAAACATTTAACACTTCTTCGATGAATTTAGTTTTCTGCAAGAAAAATACTTTGAATGACCTTTCCAAATAAAAATGGCTCTGTGAGTGTGAAATAAATTTGGTCATTCCGAATGGTTATGGGGTAGTTCTTCCACAGACAAGTTTTTGTGAATATAATGTCTTTGCCCCACGGTATGTTTCCTTTAAGTGTCTACTTCACCTATCACACAACATTGATCGGAGGGGTAGTGGAGGTGAGGTGCGGAGACACAATGGTGGATGGAACACTGAGCTGGAACAAAAACATTAGTTGGTAAACTGCTTGTTTGGCTCATAAAATTAGCCATATTTAGACTGACTTGCCAATTGCCAGTCAGCGCTTATTAGAGCAAAAAATCTGTCATTTTCTGACATTAGTTGATCAGTTGGTGCATCTTTAGCTAAAATATGTTACTCTGTCATTAAAACTGTCTCATTTATGAATTTTACTGAATAATGGTCAAAAAATGTGATTAATGATATTATTGTCATGTTCACTTTATACCACTAATATAGCGGAAGCTTCACAGTGGTGTAATAAAAGTGCATCTTATGAAGTACAACAGCCGTTTCCTAGCAAAGAACGCTTGGCTAAATAAAGAAGATACAACATATATTTACCTTTTTGTAAACAAAAGCAATATTTGCCTTTTGAATAATTGTAAACAAATTGTAGAGTTTGTACAGTGGATTTAAAGTCTACACACTCTGGATAAAATGGCAGATTTTTGCATGATTAAAAAAATGAAACTAAGATAAATTGTCAGAATGTATTCCACCTTTATTTCAAAATTGCAGCCCGTACAAAGTGAAAACAAATCGGAAACTGTTTAAAAGAAAAACAAACAAAAATACAAAAACCCTGCAGCATAATTATGTACAACCTTTAAAAATCAAGGATGTGTCTGTGTTCAGAATCAACCAATCACATTCAGTCTCATCTTAAATAGTAGTTAGTAGATAGGAATTAAAATAACTCATGACTTCATGTAAAATTTGGCTATTCCAGCAGGATTACTCTGATATCCTCTTGGTTGTGTCATACTCCAAAACCCACGGTCAAAGAGCTCAAAGACTCAAAGAGCTCCTCCTAAATGGACTCAGTCCTGCTGATTGTCTGGATCAGGGGTGGGCATTCTTATCCAGAATGGGCCGTTGTGTGTGCGGGTTTTCACTGCGACTCCCTAATTAGATTACTTTTTTTGTGACCAAATATTTATTAGAGATTTTTTAACAGAGAACAAGATGGAACTGAACAGAGCACATTCCACCCCCACCCCACCCTCCCAATACACCCTGAGACAGCACCTCAAAGGAAAAGAAACAAAAGATCAACAATGGTCACCAACATACCCAGCCCCGGAGTGTGCAGCTAAAAACAGAGGAGAAAAGAAAAAGCATAAGTGAGAAATGTTAAAATTAGGAAAGTAGAAATCAAAACAAAAAAACAAGGAATATGGCCTCAGGACATGATCCGCAGCCAGTCCTTGACTAGCTGCACCTCATGGAGCCAGCTCTGGATCGTAGAACCAGATGAGTTGTTTCCTGGGAGTGGGGTATAATCTGTGAACAAACAAATTGTGTTTGCTGGGGATTGGGTTTTTTAGAACAGTTTTTAATATGAAAAATAACACTCCAAGATAGGATGGGGGTGGGAGAGAGCTCCCCCTGCCAGACAGAAACTATGGGGAGAGGTTTATGAGAGGATTTGCGGAGGAGGGAATAGAGACTGGACACGGGCTTAGAAATGGGGGAAAAGGACAGAGCAAATCAGCACTATGAAGAAGAAGGAAGATTAAATGTGACCTCAACGAGGAAGAGATGGGGTGGCCTCCAATGTTCAGGACAGGATTGTGGAGCAACGGAATGCTGGGGTGCCAATTCGGGAACAGGCCCAACAGTTTCTCAACCCTTCTCCATGTGCAAAGGGCCCGGGAGATAATCGGACCAACGGAGACAGAGATAGATTTAATTTAACAAGGAGGAATTGAGAATCTGAAGGGCCCAGGAGATAATCGGACCAACCGAGGCAGAGATGGATTTTAATTTAACAAGGAGGAATTGAGAATCTGAAGGGCCCAGGAGATAATCGGACCAACCGAGGCAGAGATGGATTTT
>JAODUD010000036.1:16408731-16427738 GCA_026784285.1 Stomatorhinus walkeri
ACGTCACTAATCTAAAGCAGAGGGTCACTGATGACATTGTCACCACTGATGAGGGTATGCTACAGCAAACATGGTGACGTCACTAATCTAAAGCAGAGGGTCACTGATGCCATTTTCACTATTGATGAGGGTACACTACAGCGAACATGGTGCTATCACTAATCTAAAGCAGAGGGTCACTGATGACTTTGTCACCACTGATGAGGGTATGCTACAGCGAACATGGCAAGAAATCGAGTACCATCTTAATGTGCTTTGTGCAACTAATGGTGCCCATATAGAGGTGTATTAAATGAGGCAAAAAAAACTTAAATATATACGTCTCATTTTGTAGTAATATCCACATATCTGTCTTTTCATTTAACTTTGTAATAAATTTTTGAAATTGTAAAGAGACTTTATGGACACCCTGTATGTATATAATATATAAATCCTTTAAGGCACGTTTCAGCAATCCACAAGAGTATTTCAGTTGTTATGATAGTTTAAAAAGCCACTGTGGCTTTTTAATGGAGTATTACTTTGTCACATGCTCCATCAAGAGATTAAAGCTTTCGCAAACTAACTTTTTATAATTTCATTTGACTGATTTGTAACATGGAGGACATGAATTTCATTGTTGATCTGTTTGAATAGTTTCACATTTTAATCACCCTTTTCTCCAGATCCCAGCATTCCCTTTGAGTACTTACCGAGCTCTTCATGTTCAATGGTACCAGTTAATTCGTCCTGAAATATGGCCTCATATTCACCGATAAGCAAATAAGCAGTATGCTAATGTTGCAGTGTGAGATTACATAGTTCCTCACCTCCACATGTAGAAAAAGCATCAGACCCAGTACATGGTGTTGTTTTTTTGTATTACACACCTACACAACTATAATTTACAGAGTAGTATGTTGCATGTTTGGGGTAGCAGATCATTTTGGAGATCTACTATCCAGTATGTTTTCTGTCCTACCTGGCTTCTCATAAGCCACACCTGCTCCTTGTATTTAGCTGAGAACAGGTGTGGCTCATCAGAAGCCAGGTAGGATAGAAAACCTACTGGACGATAGCGCTCCATTACTGGAGTTGGAGATCCTGGGTCTAAAAGATACGTGCTACCTGACCTCAGCCGCTATCTGCGTATCCACTGCAGAGGTAAACAGGCAAGATAAAGTGTGAAATGCAAGTGGTGACAAGCACTGCCACAACCAATGCCATTTATTGTCTGGGCCTGCAAGTGCATTATAAAGTCACAAATGATATAAAACACATGTATCTAAGTGGTGAATTCTCTCCCTACTGTGTGGTGAGCGTATTGGCACAGAATGGCTGTCATTACATCATTTAGATGGGTGATACACAGCGGTAGTTGAAGTGGTTCTCCATTGGTCCTGTGAAGCAGTTTTGGTGGCTTGCTAAGGACTATATATATATACACATACAATATACACACAGACACACACACACTACAGGCCAGAGGTCAAATGTATTTTTTCAAACATAAATGTTACACTGCATTTTCATGCTTTTGTTGCAAGAAAACAATAGAAATACTTAAATGTAACTGTCTGGTTTTCAGTGTCATTGTAAGGGCAATTTAATGAATCCGAGTACCCAAGTATGACTTTCATCAAATTAACCATCCTTTGCCTTTATCACAGTAGCATCCATTCCAGCAATTTTTGGAAATAATCCCTCTCAGCTCCTTTCCAAGCAAGCAGGCAGTTCTGTCTTATTTACTGGACAGTCATTTAAAACTTTTTGGTCCAGATCATCCCATGCCAGCTTGATTGTCATCTGCAGACATTTAGTCATTTAATTTGGACTACACCTCCAGACCTTCCTCCCCCAAAACACTCCAATACCATCATCGATCCACCTCCATGTTTCACTGTAGGAACAACACAACTACATAGGCCTACACCTACCATGATCGTGCTTGCTAGCTGAATGTCTGCCTCTGATAGCAACATGATGCCCCCCCCCAAAAAAAAAAGTAAAGGAAAAATTTTGTCAGCATCAGTTGACCAGATTAATAGTTGAAGGCTCAGTAAACAGATTTAATGGGAGTACATTTGTATCAACCAATGGAAAATGTTCAGGACTACAGATCAAGTCTGAAATTATAATGGGGGGCTCAAACTATAATTTAACATTTTAATCAGCAGCTGGCATTGATAAGTATGTATATGTACCCAGCAGTGCACCCTATCCTTATGAATTATGCTCTCTATGATAATCGGCATAATCAATAATTACTTCTTGATAGGCTTAATCGGCCAGGGGGGTTACACATGATTGGCCGGAAGGCTAACATTGAAAACCATCAGAGCAGCATAATCCTCATGAACAGTGACAGACTGTATACGTGTACAATACTGCTCTAGATAAAAGGTAGTAGTGCATATCAAACCAACTGATACAAATCAGTGGCCCAATGACTCGACCAGCAATGCGCAATTTTGATACCCTGGAAAGTAGCGAGTTCGCGTTTGGTGGCTCTGCGCATGCGCGAATAGCAGTACAGTAGAGTAAAACTGAGGAAAAGACGGACGTAGGCTCTTTCTATTTTATTTATTTATCTGTTGTGTCTTAGCCAGCTACTAGAGTACATTTGCCATTTCGGTGTTATAAAATTACAAAAACCATGACGGAGTTACAGTCAGCCTTACTACTCAGACGACAGCTAGCAGGTAAATTTAAAAAATAGGTGCTAACTAGCTAGCACCTAACAAAACGCATTTGTTTACTATTGTAGACGGCTACATTAGTTAGGTGAACTAGTTTTGTGTGCATTGGTAGCTAATCAGCCGGAGTAAACCGCAGTGGATTGAGGCTCGTTGTGTTGCTTTACATTAGAAAGTAGCCGTGTGTTTGTGGAAAATGTTTTCCAACAATGTAGCTAGTTAGCTTACGTAAATAGTTTACGTTGGAGTTCAACACTAAAACTGACTCACTACTCGGCTAGCTAACAGCCCTAAAGCAGTTTTCTTCCCTTCCGTAGTCGGTGCCTTTGGCAGTAGCTTTATTTGTGCGTGGCTGTTGTACGAGCTGAGTAACTGTTGCGTGTTGACATGATGTGAACTGAATTGTTAAGACGTGTAGCAGGGGCTAGTTAACACATTAGCCGCAAGCTAGGCAGCTTTATGGCTTCTGGTTTCGGTGTCGGCACTTAGCCACTTCGGGGTAGCTCTTGCCCCCTCTTTGTTTTTTCCTTTTGTTTGCAAGCCAGCTAAAGCTGCATTACAGAGCAGATCCCTTGACATGGTTTAAACACTGATCGGCTCAGAAAACCAGCCCCCACGTCTATTATATATGTCGCCTTATCAGTGTGATGTGACTTATCTGCAGTGTGATATTAAAATAGGACGGCAGGTCCAGAAAGCTGCTTTATGCACATCCTGTGTATGTCCTGCTCTTTGGTTCACCCGATCATTTGGTTCAATAGTATTGAAGGCCTGGTTTAACTGCGCATGTCTAAATTTATGGATAGCCTACGTTGTACCTACTTATTTATTAACATTTAATGATGTCTTGAGAAGTATTATAGAAAAGTATCTGGGGGCAGATTTCCAGTCTGATGATCTCTGTATTGGTTTCAAGAGATGCTCTACCTCGCATTTTTCAGCAATTGCTGAAAGTTAGTCATTCATCTGAGAATTCTTTTTTTTTCTTTGTTTTCCCTCTGGAAACCCTTATGTTAACTGTTTTAGTTTGTGATTAATTTACTACTCACAGTGTGTAATTTTAATGTGCTTTCGTGTTGATTCCAGAGTTGAATAAAAATCCAGTGGAAGGCTTCTCTGCAGGATTAATAGATGACAATGATCTCTATCAGTGGGAAGTTCTAATCATTGGCCCGCCAGACACACTTTAGTAAGTATGAGAATATTTTAATCCATAGAGTAAGGTACTTATTTCTGTTGTGTTTTTGTTTTTTAATCAGGTATATGTGTGGTTTATTGGTCACAAATGGAATACAGAAGTGATAGTGAGATGAAATGTCTTGTTTATAAAAAAATATATAGTACAGTGTACCTGTAGTATATCTTGTTTCCAAAAAAGATATAGTACAGTGTACCTGTAGTATGAATTTTGCCACATTGAATATTTTTCCTTTTCTGCTCACAGCGAAGGTGGTGTGTTTAAAGCTCATCTCACATTTCCAAAAGATTATCCACTTCGTCCACCCAAAATGAAATTTGTCACTGATATTTGGCATCCTAATGGTGAGTGCACTAACTTAGCTTTTGGTCTGATTTTATTTTTTTTCTTCCTCCTTGCATTCAGTTGCAAACCTAATTATTTTTTGTCTGTGTCCCATTTCCAGTGGACAAGAATGGTGATGTGTGTATTTCTATTTTGCACGAGCCTGGGGAGGACAAGTACGGGTACGAGAAGCCGGAGGAGCGCTGGCTTCCCATCCACACTGTAGAGACCATCATGATCAGCGTGATCTCCATGCTGGCGGATCCTAACGGTGACTCCCCTGCTAATGTAGATGCGGCAGTAAGTACTTTTGCTCCACTTCGCTTTCCTTCACTGTATTTTCGCCATTCTAGTAAATAGTTCAGTATTAGAAACTCAGTTTCCCAGTGGCCCATGCCGTCAAATGTTTTTCCCATGGTCCATTTTCACCCTTTCCTACCACATAAATGTTTGTTTCCTTATTTATCTTATTATATAAATTGTTTTATGGAATTTTCTTGTACAAATATAAATTCAAAACTCCTAGTCCCAGAGGGAATTTCTTCTTTTAATAAATACCATTAAGACTACTATTCATTTCTGATGAGTTATCTTTTGATGTATTCTTATATATGAAGGAGAACAGTTGTAAAATTAATGTGCTATCCCTACAACACATACATTTGTAACATTGTATCGCATGGTTTGCTAAAAATATTTTAACAAATGACACTAATCACCTGGTTAATTTTTTATATTGACCTTATAGTATGTTCTAGTTGGAATTTTTCTGAAATTTTGATGAACTCTACATTTCGACCCTGGCAGAAAGAGTGGAGGGAAGACAGACACGGCGAATTCAAAAGGAAAGTTGCTCGTTGTGTAAGAAAAAGTCAAGAGGCTGCTTTTGACTGACGTTTGTTCAACACCTAGTAGTTTCAGTTTTCAGGGTAAGAGCTATAAACATTTATCGTTATATTCCTTTCGCTTAGCATTATTTTTTATGATTCCAACAAATTGAATGGAAAATACTAGTTAGTATTTAGGGCAGTAACATAGTGAGGTTTTCTGTTTTATTTGGTTTTTGTTGCAAAAATATTCCAGTGGTACATGATCTAATTCACTGTTTGTCAAAAAATTCACTCTGTTCGGTTGACATCAATGCCTACGCAAGTAAACAATGTACAGCAGTATTGCTTTGTCTGGTGACAGTCTGGCAGCGCAGGTTAGGAAGGATACAGCTCTGTATGTGCAGTAGTCATTACTTTATTGTTCACTTACTTTGGTTTGAAAAAACTGGAGTTAATGTACCTTGTTCCTACAAAAACCAGGAACTCTGGTTTTATAAGAGTAAATAATGTGATATATCACCATGTAATCAAATTTTACTTTAATTAATTTAGTTGTATGTACCATTCGTTACTTAACCACCCTACTGTAGCTTTAGCTTCCATTCCCAACAAGCTAAAGTTTTCCATATGTTGTTTGTATGAATTTTGTGGTGCTACTTTGGACAGATTTTAAAGCAATGTTGATTGTGTATTTCTCTAGTTAATATGCTTTATTTGTAGTATACCTTGTGCCTAGTGGAGAGTTTTTTTTTTTTTCAGGTCTCCGATTGACAAGCAGCGTGGCATTACCTTGATGAACTCTCCTCACTTATTGCCAGACTTGCCCCAGTGAGCTATGGCTGACCCAGGCTGGCAGAACAGGCTGTGGTAGAACACATTGCCACAATGACATGAACTCTGACTGAAATGCACAACAAGTGCCAACTTAAAAGCAAGTGGGAAAAAAAGAAAGACACAGTTTCTGAAGTCCAGTGATTTACTTCAATTTTCAGGAAGAATGGGATACACTTGTACATAGCACTGATATAAAATGTTATATACGAACTGTTCATATTCACACAGGAACATCTAGTACCAAATAAACAGCACTTCTGTAGTCATCACATGGGCGCCGCACACTTCGCTGGATTTTGGTGCCCTTTCCCTCACCCTCCATAATCCAGTTGCACCAGTGTGATTTTTATGTGTTGTTTTGAACATAAACCTTGTAATAGGATTATTACAGAAAATGCCAGACTGATTGGCACCGAAATTATGATCTTGGTCATCCTGATTTTTGCATGTGTACCCTTTTCTTATTATCATAAGTGTTGGAAATGAAATGATTGGTAACCCACTTTGAAGCATTTTTGTGTTTAATCCTCTGCTGCTGGCTTCCTTAATCCATATGAAAAAGAGGGAACGTGATGATTCCTTGGCAGTATTTAGCTGCACCTGATTGGCTTGGTGGCTTCAATATGGCATGCTGTCAGGTCCGGGTGCTTCAGATGGCCTGCTCATGTCGTGTTGCATGCTGCTTTTGTCATTTCCTTTTCTTTAGATTTACTTTTAATAATGTGCCCTCCCCCCAAAAGTGCCTCTCTTTGCTTGGTAAATGCATTGTAATTAACATAACTTCAGGGTGAATAAATCAACAGTGTCCATTGCTAGGCACACTGTCCCATAACTTTTTCTACGATTTGTGCTCCAATTAGAATGAGCCAGTATATTTAAATGGCCATTTGGTGTAGCAATAATACAAACACACACATAAATTTTCTAAGCAAATGGTGCACGTTTCCCCTGTATCTGTGCCATAAAACTAGGTTTGGGATACCTGATATACAGTGTTGTTTTCACTGGTGCCCATTTGGGCTTCATGAAGCACACGTTTCCTCTTTGATTTGCTTTCACATTTCTGGGTTAAGTTACCACAACAATATAAGTATGTGTTGGTGTTTAGAAGTATTTGCAGTTTTTTTCCCTTTTGGATGGACTGCTACAAGTTTCATGCATAATGTGCAAAACAAAAGTGATGTATATTTTTAATGCTATGGAAATTGGCCCCCTCTGTAGTAAGTTCTTCCAAAATATAATTTCTGTAAATTCAATCATTTTTGTAAACTTGCCTTATCATCGCAACCATAAGTAGGATGGATGGATGGATGGGTTTTTATGATGTGGCAAAAATACTGCTATGAGAATGTTATAATTTGCCTATTGGATGAAATCCATTACTAAACTTTGCATGCCTTTACTGATCGGACGGATGAATTGATGTTCTGTGACATGAATGGATTCATTTTTCCATCAGTGAAATATTTTTGTGGAATAGGACTTTGTTTACATAGGATGTTAGATATTCAGTGAAAGATTGACCAAGATGCATTTAAGGGTAAATTTATCATTTCAAGATTTTTTTGCCATTGTGATGTCTTAAAGGCATAAACCACCCTTTGAAATTTGCCAGATGGATGTAGGTTCATACCTAGCTTTGTTACAGCAGAATGTTTGCAGATGTATTTATTCTAGTTTTGGATGCTGTTACATATAATGTATTTTTGGTAACGTCTGTAGCAGAGATTTTAGAACATTAACCACATCACTGTTTCCAGAACGATCAGTCAATGTTATGAAATACGGACTATGTAAATGACATCATTAGGTTCTATTATCATGAGGTGCATAAAAATAAGTAGCAGTTAATCACAAGCCATTTCTGTTTTTGTTCAGCAGGGGGCAGTGCTGTCCTCCCTTTTCCAGGTATAACAAAAGCATGTGGTACATTTATTCTCAGAAAACCAGTCCTCTTGGCACAGAACATCACGGCTGTTGTCTACTGCTCTTTTGTTATCCGTATAGGAACATATTACCAATGCTCTTAAGTTTGTGAGTCAGCCTGTACAATAAAGGTATTCACCTGTACTTATCGCCCAGCAGCAAAATGCTGCATGTGGACTAAATGAACTAAATGTTCACTAATGTTTTTTGGGTTGCTATAGAATATCAACTACTGTGCTGTTTTCCAGCCTTTAATTATAATTGTATGTGTCTATGAAAAGGCACTTTATAAGTTGGTTGATAACATGACATGTTTCTCAGAACAAAATGTAGAAATGACTATTATAAAATGTGTATTAAATGCATTACGGGTATGGATGGATTTTAGAATGAAACAAAAACGGAAAATGAAATTCAGAAAAAACAAATATGAAAGAATACTTAGGCTGTAAACAATGCAAGAATGGACAAGACCCATGTAATGTGCACATTTTTCTGATATAATTATGAAGGCAAATTTAGGTGCAAATAGGATTTAAAGAGTGGCAGTAAGTAGGAGCTCAAATTAAAAAATGTTAGTACTATCAGGTGAGTATTTCAGTGTTTTTTTAAATCTACTATTCCTTACCTTAATGGTACTCTGATAACTTCTGAATTAAGGAACAGTTATTTGTAATGCAGTTGTGCTGGGAAGACAAAATAACTGTTACATTAATCCATATACATTATATTGTCTTTCAAGCACAAGAGCTTCAGAAATTGAAAATGTTAGTTGTAAATTACATTTCAGGTAATTGAAATGGCTTTGATAATTTATTTTGTAATATTTCTCTATGTTTAATTTCTTAAATGGTAGTGGAACTACCAAAGATCTCAGAAAAATTAATACGCAATGTATTCAAATCAGACCTAAAGATTGTTTTTTTTAATAACGAATAAAAGATACTGAATTAGAGTGAGAGTTCTTGTATTTTCAGTAGGGCTGTCAATACATTAAAATATTTAATCGTGATTAATCACACTGTGTATAGTTAATCGTAAATTAAATCATAAATTTATTCAATATTTACCATTAATGGATTATTCAGGTATTAATTGACTTATCAGAATAAGAGTTGACAAGGCAAAATTGCTTTATGCAAATGTATGCATTTATTATTGGAAATCAATTGCCAAAAATAAACAAAGATTGTCCAAAGATCATCAGAAACCCTTCATTACATAAGAAAAACTCAAGCCCAACAAAAGATCGGCACGTTAACCTGCTAAATATTACATATTACTTAGTTAAATAATCAAGTATAGATCAGAGGTCAGCAACCTTTTTAAAGCAAAAAGATTTACAAAACGCCCCAATGGATAGAGAAGAGTGTTTGAAATACGATCTTTAATGCGATATTGGTTTTTATGCATTTAACACAAAAACAAAACTTTAAGTACCTACAAAAAATAAAGAAAAACTATTTCGGCTGGGGGGGGGTTCTCAGTTTTAAATCACTCGGACGCGTAACAGTGCAAAGGTAATTAATATCACAATGTTGTTCAGTTCCGTTCTGTAGGGAAAGTCTTCACCCTCACCAAGTTCGTTTGGCTCTGCAGTTGTCTGCCCTTCACGCTCCTCTTCATTACTTGTAACTGAACGAGCAGTGCAAAATGTCCTTATCACTCCGAAATCAGACGGCTATAATATGTAAATCGGAGAAAATATAAGCGTTGGTGACGACTTACTACAAAAAGTATATGAAACAATTAGGAATCCCAATAAACTTAATAAGCCTACATCCAATCTCAGACACTGAAGAAAACTCCGGAAAGCATACCATTTAACGGGAGACGTAATCTCCTATAGAGAATGACTTAGAGGAAGATGTAAATTATGCAGTTAAGACATCACAGAAGCGGGCGATGGACTGCCTCATTCACATATAGCTAAATAAATACCTAAATGAAAAATAATATTAACACATAAATAAATTATTTATATTTACAAAAGTATTATCATAATATGTTAAGACATGAAAATGCGAATGCGTCTGTTGTTCTGAGAAAAGCCGCAGCCTACATCATATTTAAGACTAGATGTACTTCGATGGTAACTCATTTCACATGGACAGTAACTGCAAATATCGTTGGTCTTGTCGATGGACCCATCTGACCCATCTGGAGTTTTGAAGATGAACCTGCCATTCAAAATATATTTTTATTTTTCCCGAGTTGGTACCCGACACGCATTAACGGCACCAAAAAAAATAGTCACGTTATAATGAATTCCCGTTGACGCGCTATATCGCATTAATTTTAACAGCCCTGATTTTCACTATTCCAATAGTCGTGTCTTCATATCAACTGAGAGATTCGTCAGTTTTAAAAGATACCCAAATTAACTGTGTTCAGAGACACACACACTTGGTAATCCTGATTTACCCCAGTACTACTCACCACGATACAAAAAAAGGTGAACGAAAAGTGGTGAGTGTATTGGGAGATGTTTAAAATAAAAGCACAATAAGGAAAAATGTGTTAATTTCCGAGGGTCTCGTTCTAAATAAATTTTACATAGGCCTACATACAGTTGCATGTTTTTCAAACTATACTGAAGACATTACATATAGGATAGTGTATATCAGTATGCTTGAGCTTTGCAGGAATCTCACATCTTTTTTGTTTCTGATTGCAATGTATAGAAATGACTGCCATCAAACCTCTATTTTAAAAATTAACCAAATCCCTATGGCCTATATACCAAATAAATGCAAATAAACATAATTCATATAGTCTTTCTGATGTTTATCAGTGACAGACTAGTGTCCTGTCTCAGGTTTGACCTCCCAGTTTATCTCACTCTTGCCTGAATTGTTTTCACTCGTTTTCCAATGGGATGTTGCTATCAGCTCTCACAAGGTTATATAATGTTTTAGCTGTGTAAAGCTTTAAGAGATTTAGGGATAAGAGTTGTCAGACACATGTGTCCAGACCAGCATGTCCTCTTGTTGCCCCATTTCTAAAAATAAATGATTGGGATTAGATTTTCAGTGCTTCTGTTAAACAAAAAAAGCGGCCTACCTTACTCTGCATGGCTGCCAGGTGCAGTGCAACACTCTTCCATAGTGACCATTACCGTCTGTCAGTAAAGTCTCAGAGGGTTAAAGGCTAATCCCTCTGGTTGAGAGATCTCTCAGGCTGCCGTTGTTTGAGGTGCATCAAAGTTTCCTGTGTCCTGTAGGCAGGATCCATGCAGCTCCTCCTGAGACTCAATCTGCATACGGTCCAGCTATCGCATGTGAGTCAGACTGTGTTCATTCTTTCAGCTGTGCATCCCTTGTTTCCATTTCTTGAGACCTGATAATCAGATAGACACCCACACACACACACATATACGTGTGTATGTGTGTATATATATATGTATATAAACATCATTTATTCTGCTATCTGTGATAAAAATGCTGTATTATTTGTGATGTCTGTTGTTTTGTAACAGGTCAGGATGCATTTCAACTTGTGGAGATTCTTAGTATTATTAAAGCCAGTCCCATTAAATTTGTGTAACATTGGTATTAATTTTTATCACCTACATGATATGTCAGTTGAACCCTCTTATGAAAGTGTTGAACCACTATAAGCCACAGAGTAGGTTCACCAGAAGTGCCTGGAACTTTTCCCTCATGTTTTATTTTGATGGTAATGAAAAATGGAGATGCTGCTCCTGAATCTTCTGTGAGTGTTTAGCATGACTGAGACTGAGTGAGTGGGACGGCTGGAGCTCTAGGGACACATTTGGACCTCTTATGCCTGTGAATATGGATTCTGTCATCTTGGAGTATTCATATCCAATCTAGATGATAACGTTTTAGCAGAGGTTATGATTTGAATTGACTTTATTTCTCTTGCTATTGTCTTTATTGGTATCTGCCTTTACTCTAGAGGTCTGATTGAGCCATGAGTGTAGAATGTACCCCAATTCATAAAGGACCCAGCATATTCATTCCTTGCAAACAAATAAGCAATCAAGTCTATGGTCTACTTTCTCATATACAAAATATGAGATATATACAATGTATGATGTACATTGTTAACAGCAGGGTGACTGGAGATTCATCTATTATTTTCACTGCTTAGGAGGTTTTTGCACTGAACCTAGCTGTTTTGTCGATCTTTGAGACTGGACCAAAAATAATAACTGATCAATGGAATTTTTGACAACTGATTTGAAATGCTATAGAGGTTTAACCTTACACAAAATTCATGTGATAAAATATGTAACATATTTAGTAATTAACTGATAAATAATCTCCAAGGTTCTACACTGCTGTTTTTCACCATAAAGGTGAATGAATGTGCATTTGGTCACTGTGATAACAAAACTATGTGGGTAGTGGTGAGTTGACCACTAAAGCAATAAACCGGAAACATGAAGCTGACCTGCAGTTAATGATTGTAACTACTCAGTATCCCTGATCTCAGCTTGCCTGTTATAAAAGCTAATTGGTACAAATCTCTTTTGAAATGTATATATAGTTTATTATTATTATTACATTTCATAATTTATATAGGATTGTCATCCTTTATTTTTTAGCAGATGTTTATATCCAAAGTGATTTATAGTTGAGAAAGCAGAGTTAGGCAGCCCCTGGAGAATGATCAAGGTTCTTGCTCATGGGTCAACAGGTTAATCACTCTGCCAACTAAGGGATTTGAACCAATGCCCTTCTGATCCCAGGCAGTCCTAACCAGCAGTGTCACACATGGCTCATACACCCTTTTACCTGTCTATGTAACTGTTTGGTCCTCAGTTCTTTTATTTCTTGCATTTCAGCCTGCAGATGTCGCTGTGGATCCAACAGCAATATGATGGGCCTCTTCTCTGTCCCAGAACACACGATACTGAAGCTGTGAATGCCATGAGCGAAGACAGCAGCTCCAAGGATCTAGAGGACCACCCCCTATAAATAATACTAAGCTAAATTTAAATTATGCTGAAAATGTGTATTTAAAAATAAAGTCCATGTTAGTCATTTGAATATGTAATAATAAGTTACAGTAAATGTGCTTGTTATGTTTTTTACAAACCTTTTTTTTTTACAAACTTGGATGAATGATTGACCATCTCACTTTGCACCCCCTCGTAGCGCTGGAGCCAAGAGTCGCCTATGAGCTATAGTATAATGAAAATACTATATGTCAGATGGATTCCAAGCTGCCAGAGTTGAGTGTTTCAGCCTGGTGTTATTATTGGCATGATAGTGCACTAGTATAAAGTGAAAAATACAAAAAAGGAAAAAAGGATGTGTATCTTATATTCTGAAGGCATTACCTATGAATTTAGATGAGCAAACCTGTTCATATGGAGGACATCTTCATGGCCACAAATATGTGCAGGCATATTGCCTTCTTGCAAATTACACTGTTATATTCTCATGCAGCATGTAGGCCTATATAAATAATATGCAACAAGGTGTGCCAGAGATTAGTCCCCAGGTTATGAATCCCTTCCCTAAGTCTGTCTTGAAGATGAATTTGTAGGTAAGTTGGGAAAAGAATACTACAGTACAAAATAAAAGTAATGATAATAATAATAAAGTACTAATAATAGTAACTACATATAGTACTGCACTGTACCTTGAACTGACAAACTGCTGAAGAAGCACAATGTTTTCACAAGTGTCACAAAGTAATGCGTGCATTCGTTATTACAAGCCATTATATTTAACTTGAATTTTTAGTGCAATAAGCTTAATGGCAGTCCATAAAGTCCATAAGTATGAATTGTCTGTACGTTGAACAATCTTAACTAGAGGACTGCCTGTCATAGCTGCCCAGTCTCCCGTTTTGGCCGGGAAACTACTGTATTTTACCCCTCTTTCCCGCCATCCTCCCATATTAGTATTTTCCCAGAAATCTACCTTATTATAATATCGTTTAAAAAAATTCCTCTGCCTCTCCAAACTGAACTGTCAGTAGCCTCATGAGAACTGCCACCTGCGGTAGTCTGCAGGTCATTTACAACACTAACCAGGTCATAAATGCTGAAGTTAAAACAGCAATGCAGTGTGCCAAAAACAGCATTATTTTCACCTTCTGTGACGACTTCAACAAGGATACAAAGTCTGCAACAAATCTCTATAAGTCATTAGTGACCATGAGTCTCATGAGTGACCATGAGAAATTAAAAGAAAATGTGTAATGAAAATAAAATGTAAATGGCAAGTGGTTATTTTAGATTTCTGGTACACCTGTCTTAAAATGTAAGGGATACGGGAGCTTGGTTGGGGTGGTGGGATGGCTCAGGGTGGGTGCTGGAAAATTTCCCTTATTTTCATATCCAAAACTTGACAGGTATGCTGCCTGTATATGCAGACATTTGTATACTAACCTCCAAAATGGTTATAATGAGATTATTTTATTGGATTGTCCATAACAAACAACCTGCTCATTAGTGTACCAGCACACCATAGGCAAAAGGTCAATGATCAAGTTATATAACTGTTTTATCTTACTTAAGACTGTGTGTATTTGGCAACTGATGAAAATATGGCCAGAACAATCACCCAGCGGTGGTCAGTTGAATTTGATGCATGGAAAGGAGTCCGTAGGGCAACCCAGATGATATTTGTGGGCAAAAACATCTTAAGACTCATTACCTTCTTCCAAATTAAATTATTACATTCTGATGCTGTGCTCCCATCACAGTGCTTATGAGAAACAAATGCTAGTTTCCATTTAGCTGAGAGATGTGTCCTTCTTTGTGTTACAGCTGGGAGAAGCTGTGGCTGACAGAGACTTGGACTCCCTCTGTAGCACTAGAGCCAAGACAGAGATTTGTCAAGCTGCTGTGCTAGAGTGGCCTTTTCAGTCGCGTTCCATTCCAGTAGTACATACACCATGAATAGTTAGACTTGACCCTTCCATAAATAGTTAGGGAGGGCTGTGGAAAAGTATAAAAAGCAAACGAATGAGGGGCAATCACCAGAGTTACCAGAGGCTGAGGAAGTCCTTTCACCAGCATGTCTGAGAGACACGTGCCCCTCTCCTTCCTGCGTCACCCGAGCTGGGACCCATTCCGGGACTGGCATCACGGAAGCCGCCTCTTTGACCAGTCTTTTGGTATGCCTGCCATCCCAGAGGACTGGCACCAGTGGCCCAGCACACACTGGCCCGGCTATCTCCGTCCCCAAGTGTCCACCTCGGAGGTAGGGGCTTCTGCTGGTCCTCTCAGCCCCTTCCACCCTCCAAGTAATCCCACAACTCCGTTGCTGCTGTCCCCCTATTCTCGTGTCCTGTCCCGGCAACTCAGCAGTGGCATCTCTGAGGTCAAGCAGTCACAGGACCAGTGGAAAGTTAGCCTGGACGTCAACCACTTTTCCCCTGAGGAACTGGTTGTGAAGACCTCGGGTGGAGTGCTGGAGATCACCGGTGAGTAGACAGTGTTAGTTTTCTTGTATAGTCTGAGAGCTGTTTTCAGTGTTCTGCATGTTGTCATGTACTCTGCTTTTCCATGCTGATCTGTGTGCATCTGATCATTACCACGATAAGGTTTTTCTGCTGATTAGAAATGGACCAATTACCACACTGTATACTTTGTATACAGAAATGGTTTTTATATGATGCAATTATCTGACGCCCAGAGACTCTTTTTGGGAGGCAGGTGTACCTAATAAGATTCATAAGCCATTTGTTCTGCATAACCACTGCAAATACACTGGCGAGAAGGTGATGACACACTACACTTTGGTATAGATGTGACTTCACTTCTCTTGCTATCTAACACAATCCTCCAGCATACACTGGGTGTAAAAGATTTCTGCTGACTGTCAGAAGTCCAACAATTCACTGTTCCTGAAATCTTCTCATATACAGCATGTGAAGTGAATTCATATTGTAATTCATATATAAGCCACGTCACACCAATTACCGAACACTGTGTTTAACAACTGTGAAGGTATAGCAGCTTTAGATGTATACTTACATGGATGGCAGAGAGAAAACAAATCATATTGCTTTTCAAATGAAAGCTGACACAAATATGGAAACTGAACTAAATATAAGACTGCTGGACTATATCATTCTTATTCAGTCTCTTTGTGCTTGAGGTCTCCATGGGGCTCACGGGAGCTTAGTAGAAAAGGCCAGAGATTAGCTCAAAGCCTCAGGTGGCAGAGGTCAGTAATGTCACTTCTGATGGGACCAGTAGTCAAAACAAACAAAACCGTTACCAGGGGCTGCATTTCTGCATCAGCTGACGGGACTGTACAAGAGCCAGTTGGGAGGGACATTACCCAAAAAGCAGGGAAGCTGGTTACACACATATCGCTGCTAATCTTGAGTATATTGCATACTGCGCTGATGGCAGCTGTGCCATTTTACCTTATCTACAGGGAAGCATGAGGAGAGGAGGGATGAGCATGGATTCATATCCAGATGCTTCACCAGGAAATACACGTAAGTACCTCTCCTAGCCAACCCGGTCCTCAGGGACTCCCAGACAGTCCACATTTTTGCTCCCATCCAGTTTTATTTATTTATTTTAACAGGAAGTCCCACTGAGATCAAAAACCTCCTTTACAAGTGAGACCTGGTCAAGCAACGTTAAAAATACAGCACATAAAATATGACATAAAAATCCACACATTATACAGCCATTGAAACACAGTGACCTCTCAATAAAAACAACTACATGTCTCCTTCACCAAATTCTTTATGATGCCCAACAATTAATCAATTAAAATAAATTTGGCTAATTTTAGCTTGTTCTCCAGATTATTCCATGTCCATGGTTCCAACCATGAGCTGAGAGGAAGCAAAAACGTGGACTGTCTTGTGGTCCCTGAGGACTGGGTCGAGAAACACTGGCCAAAAGTGTACAATAAGCCTTTCTCTTTGGTTGTTCAAATTAGCATACACAGGGCTTACCTAAGACTAGGAGCATGCTATGAGATTGCTGTCTATAGCAGCACACTTCAAAAGAGCTATGAGGTAGAAAGACAGATTCCATTCATCCAATGTAAGCAGGAGCTGGAACCTTTCAGCAGTGCTCACATGACTTTATATGGTCATTCAGCTTGAATTGCCTCTGGGGGAGTCTTTGGACCAATACTGACCCCCATTTTTCTTTGCTTAGCTTATCATGTCATTGACAGTCTACACTGGCTGGAAGAACAGTATCCAGGAATGGTTTATAATCCTCTACTCTGGCCGTTAGATTACCCCCAGGCGTTGACGTTGAGAAGGTTGTGTCGTCCCTGTCTCCTGAGGGCGTGCTGACAGTGGAAGTGCCCTTACCCAAGCTGGCAATCCAGGGAGCTGAGGTCAACATTCCTGTAACAGTGACCAAGCCCACCATCGAGGAGAAGAAATAGGTGCATCGCATGAAAACTGTCACGGTACTGCCCTACAAAGAGAGATAAATATGGCAGTCAACAAAGGCATACAGAATACATTAGTAGGAGTATCTATTTCATATAGTCAAAAACATTACAGCATGTTTTAAGCACTTTTTAAATCTAACTTGTAATTAATCAAACTGCTCTCGCTTTTGACATAGTTTACATTTTTGGCTTCTCTTTCAATGCCTTTTTGTTGTATCGTTCTTTATTTTCTTAAAATGATAAATAAAACCCTGCAAAACTGGCCTCAGCCTTCCTATGCCGTGCCACTTGTGAAAGGCATGTGTATAAATCGTGGGAATAACGCCTAATGTTGTCAGTTTCTGGTTTATGCTTTTATCCATGCATCCATTTTTTATCAAAGGAATTTAGTTTCGGATGCAAGTTTCATACAGATATTGAGGGGAATCCTACTGGTTTAACTGTAATTTAATAGAGTCTGTTAACTTTGAAACCCCCCCCCCCCCACCCCACCATCATCACCAAAATATACATTTGATTCCATAATAGTAAAAATTAATTGTAAAATTCACTGTACATGTATGATATGGTGATGAAATGGCAGTCAGTGTCACACAGATAACATGCTGTTAAATGAAGATCCGGTTAAGATTTTGATTCCCCAAACTAAATTGCTATTCCCAGATCTGAGTGGAGAGCTGTGGAAAGGTATACAAGCTGCGAAGAGAGCATTGGGGTAACATGTGTAATGATAAATCGCACAGAACTTATTTTAAGGAGGAGAAATTTTGCTATCAGGTGATTTATTTGCTTATTAATAGGTTTTTATTCAGTTGTCTGTCCAAAACAACATCGACTGCCAGATAGCCAGTACACAAACAATAAGTCAGTTTGAAAACTAAAAAAAAATCAGTTCCCACGTCTAAGTCCTTTCAAGACTAAAATGAATACTTTTTGGGAAAAAACAAGATGTAAAAAAACATACTGCCACACTTTTTAATAGCTCTTTCTCATTTTTCCTGACATGGCAGGTGTAAGATAACAATTGATACTATTGATTCCTGTGGGGAGGTTCTCAGTACACCCCCCCACACACACACACTCGGTCTCTGTAGGTGGGAACTAGCAGGCTGTGAAGGGCAGCCCCCTCCAAAGGGAGCTGGGGGTTAAGGGCCTTGCTCAAACACCTACAGACATGCCAAGGCTGGGCTTGAACCAACAACCTTCTGATCACAGGTGATACATGAGGCTCTGCTTTAGTGCATGGGAAATAGTAAGAGATTCACATAGAAACTAAATTGTCTAAAAAGGCAATTAAATATGCATTTTTATCAAGATAAATCAAATAGCTTAAGACAAATAGCTTGGTAAAAAAGCATTCCTGCATTTGGATCTTTTAGATTCCACCTCCATGGACATGAGTAGTACATGAGTAGTACATGAGTAGTACACCTTTAGCACACTGAGAAGCCTCTTGAAGCTTATCACCAATGAATGTTTAGAGCATAAACACAACTAAATAGGACTGATGGAAATGGAATGTGACTGAAACAAACAAAATAATACGCACAATGATACATTCAGAACTAAACACACTCAAATACACTTATTTCACTATCACTTCAGGTGCACAAATATAGTCAAGAGTTCGGTCAGCTCGCCAGTGCAGCATGGGGCACAAGATAGGACTACACCGCGGACAGGATGCCAGCCCATCGCAGGGGACTTTAAAGAAGCCAGTGAGTCTAGCTGCACGTCTGGAGATTGCAGGGGGGGGGGCAAAGCCTATCCCAGAAGAGGCAGGGGGTACCGAGCAAATCCCAGAAGAGGAAGAGAGTACCGAGCCTATCCCAGAAGAGGCAGGGGGTACCGAGCCAAT
>JAODUD010000036.1:16449508-16464069 GCA_026784285.1 Stomatorhinus walkeri
CTACTGTATATTTAAAAATCCGCGAAGTCGTGAATCCGCGATAAGTGAACCGCGAAGTAGCGAGGGATCACTGTATTATATGATCAGGCTCAGCTACCTACTTGCATTACTATAAACAACCACAAGTTCACTTTAGCTTAGCTTGTTTAACCCATGAAGTGCCTCCACTGATACATGCAAGAAGCAGGCAAGTATTCTTCTCCTCGATATCAGGTGATGGAATCTCCAGGGCTGCACATTTCATATGTTTCCCTTAATTCACATGTGAAACACTAAATAAGGACACTTTCCATTCACATAAATACCTAAAACGGTTTGGGGCAGGTTAAAAGAGAAAATGGTGCTTGAAAAAAAACCAACCTTCTTCAATAATATAGTTCATTTCAGAGTTTTAAAACACTCTGGAAACCACTGGTACTAGCCATGTCTGCAGCTGCATGTGATTCCCTGTAGCAGGGAATGAGTCCTAATGGTAACTAAGTTGACAAAGCAACAATTCGAGTAACATTACATACATATTTTATGCTTCTTAATAGCATAAGAAATTTTATGTATGGAAGCTTCAACTGATGTGCACCCAAATATAAATGTAAAAGGTAGTGAAAGTAGTATTTAAACTAGATATTTAAATAACATAATTAAAAAATGAGCCTATGAGACGACATAAAGTGAACATCGGTGTCTCCATTACTATTGTATAGCTTGGGCCCTCCTACTGAGAGCTGACAGCTCACTGCCCACGACGGCAAGGCATCTCAGGAGATCGTCTCATTATACTGCACAAAGACACGGGGCACACAAGCAAACGGTGTCTGGTGACAATGCACTTTTCAATATATGATCCATTATATCATTATATCGCGCACACACACACACGCTTATTTCACAAATTACGTGAATGCAATTAAGGGGGAAAAAATGGAAAGTTGCGTTTCTATCGTTACGTTTTACTACTTTATTCTCCCTGCAGAAATTACGTTTCAACAACGTAATAGTTGGTCAAAAACCAAGTAAAGTCTCCTGTGATGTTGCAACGAGAATTACACTAGATCATTAAAATAAAACAAACCCACAGGCTCGCTGATATATTAAGCGGCTCCTCGAATTGGGATACACAATACAATGCGTATTTTCCCCATCAATGGCGCATAGCGAGGGCTTTCAGTAATGCGAATCTAAAACCGCATACATTTAGGCCTCCAAAAACAGTCATTTTAAATCCGCATTTGGATGTACGATATGTATTTATTACCAAAAACCCGGAAACATCCTGTACTTTGGCAGAGGCTGCGGCATGTCTTGCCCGCTACCTGCTGAAGCTGTACTCATATACAGCCATAAAAACCATAACCTGATTTACTGATTTTCACTGCAATATGACAGGAACAGAATATTCTGGAAATATAGTTCTGGCGAATTTAATACACATTTTGACATTCATTATAAATATTTAAACGAAAATCCATATATTGATACAGATGTTAACTACTTTCTCCACATATACGAAAATTAATTGAAACAAAACGGCCATTTTCCGTCCGGATCTGAAAATTAATATTTCACTAGATGTGCACAGGTAAACATATTTGAATATGTCATACATATGTATACATTAAGGTATGTACCAAAGGTTTCGTTTCTAGTTAAATTATACGGTATAAAAACGTGCGCTTTGTCATTAGGGGGCCCTTAATTAAACCATTGGGAAAATCCTTGATGAATGATATAGCAATGTTCACAAATAATACAGTTAGCTAAATTATTCAAATAGTGTTTATCCCGTAGTCAGGATCCTACGCCCATTACACGCCATTAAAAAGGACTAGTTACACTGAAAGGCGAAAAGGCACCGCCCCGAAATCACTGTCTGCATTCGGCACCGTTCCCGTTAGACGTCTGGGCTATAAAAACCATATTTCAGCTTTGTTCTTTACATATTAGTAGAATATCCGCAGCAGCGTGTTTAAATCATTTGACAACCTCAAACACGCACAAATAGATATTGTTCATATGTCCATATAAAGAGGGGGGAGGGGTAAATGACATGCGGTACATTTAGACCGTTTTATTCTATCTAAAGATTAGACATTTCCAACAGTTGATTCCAGCCTGCAAATAATTCAATTTTCGCCAATAAACAGCATGAAAGATTTAACAATGTATTTTTTGCAATATATCGCATTTATGTATGCTAGTACATCTACATTTATGGAAATGGAAGGTTATATATAACAATTTCTTAAAATAATGACGGCTCCAAATATTGCTAAACTCTGGGAATATCAACGAATACAGGACAAAACAGAAAATATGAAATGTATGAAAATGATTCTGGAGCAGAAAAAACTTACCGATTTCATGGCAGCTGCCATATCATCATACCGTTCAGCTTGTTCGGCCAGCCTGGCTTTCTGCACCAGTTGCTCGCGGTCTACCATTTTCACTTGCTTTTGGTAGGCGCGTTAATCTTAATTTTTAAGTGAATATTAAAATGCTGCTTGATTGTGAAGCGGCACTGCGATCCTCTTACTGCAGCTGCTCCCTGCTGTCTGCGCGTGCCGACGGGACCCCCTTAGCCCCTCCTTGCAATTTCTACAGGCTGCGTCATCCTCCTAAAAAGGCGGGTGCTTCAGTAATGATGTAACACTCCTAATATGAGAGCCGACTTTTTTCAGTGACAGATCGACTAGCCAATCAGAATCTCTGTTCGATATCCACCGCTTGTCATAAAAAATCTAAGCGCCACGGGAAACGTAGTTTCACGTTGCACAAATTCGTGCATATATTATTTCAGAAGGAAACGCCCAGCAGCTTTCACAAAGGGTTTCTCTGATCCTATTGTGCAGTAGTGATATAAGTAACCCCCTGGTTGTGAAAAATTGTCATAACTTGAACAATCACTTCAAAAGTTTATGTGAGATGCATAATAAATTCAGGCATCTCACATAAGCATATTAATTTCATGGACTTCGGAAATGCCCCGTTGGCAAATTTTATTGGGAAATTCCGGAATAGTGTTGCTTTTTTAAGCAGGGGCTTAGGAACCGGGGGCCGGATACTCCTAGTATTTGCTTTGGCTTCATTCGCGCTCTCATTATAAGCAGACCTTTATCTTTAGAGTATTAAGTTGTGTCCCCCAGATATCAGACTGTCCATACACTATTGCTTTTAAAATCCCGTCAGGATACCGTATACCGCGATATAATGTCTAGATGTTATGACTATTAAAAATTGGATTCCGCTCCAACATAGTTGTGGCCGGGGCTGCGGCGGTAAATCTAATTGTCTGCTAATCTTTCGGGATGACTCAGCATTGTTTAATATTAGCAAGTGTTGCAAATTTAAAAGATCTTAAAAACAATCAATAAATGGCCAATATAATAATTATTTATCCACGTTGTATAATTACTTGTGATTTATTCGTTGTCTGAGAAGTTTATGGTTTGATCGTTACCTCTGCTATTTTTGTATGATCTCTGCATGCGATTGGGGTCTCTGGACCCAATCGAAATGATTTCGCCCTTGTTCTTTTGAATGCTCGTTTATACTGTAGCCTGTTTGTGAGAAATTTAGCAAAAATGAGTAAGGTGAACAAGCAAATTATAAATGAACATCAGAAGATATTCCTCTTTCTCTATGTAAAATATTTAAGATTCCCCAGTAACGATATTGAACAAAAAGAAATGAATTGCCAAGAGAGCACAACTCGCACCATGGGTACCTGCAGATGTCCGTTTGTATCCACTGTGACATTTATTCTTATCTGGCTAATGTTTTTTGAGTCGTTATTTCTGCAACATAAACGTAAAAGGAGGATTTTGGGTAAAATATAAATCTTTTTTTCACACTCATAATTGATATTGCGATTTTCTCTTGGGATTCTTTTCCAATATACTTCTCCCTTTATCATTATTTTGCATGAATTCAATTCAGTTTTAATTGCATGGAGCATTTTCACAATATTACATTACATTGTCTCAAAGTGCTTTGAATTATCCATTCACCTCAAGCTACACCCTGTCCTTGCCCAAATCCCCCACTGAGCAAAGCAGAGGTGACCGTGGCACTCTGGGTGTCTTGTCTGTTGTGTCAGAGTATGCTCCAACCACAGCGAGTGATGTCTCATTGAGAAAGTGATTTTACTCTCAACTTCACTTGATGGTTGATGGGTGCCCATAACTTGACACTCCTCTGGTCATGGGTGACTTCAATGTGATATCTGGCACTGACAAGGCTGGCTATGAGCATTGTGTCAGTTCCCATGGGTCTGGAGACTGGGGTGAGTGTGGCTCCATGTTCCTTGGTTCCATCCTGGTTCCATCACCCTGAGCTGCATCGTTGGACTCTAATACAGGTAGTGTGGGGAGAGAGATCGATCACATCCTTGTGGGCAGATGCTGGAGGCTCCTGCCGAATTGCAGAGCTTAAAGAAGTGCCCACTTTGAGAATTCTGACCACAGACTTGTTGTTGCTGCTTTGAAGATTTAGCTTAGATCCAGTAGGCTACCACCTACTAAGAGAATGAGGCTGGACTTGACCAGACTCCAAGATCAAGCTGTTTCTGATGAGTTTGCGCTCAGTTTGTGTCACGCCCACAGGGGCGGGGCCACACCACAACAGGCAATCAACTCAAATTCGACAAGCCATTTAAACCTGACGCAAAGGCCATAAGGTTGCGAAGTATTGTTGCCAGCCAGATGACACATACTGAGTGCTTCTTTGTCCATTGTCTTACCCTACTGCCCTGCCTGCCTCGTCGTTTCCTATTGCCGTACCTGCCCAGCTTCCCTGATCATCTCCACCTGTCTACCCGATCCTGCCTACCCTGTTGCCCTGGCTTTCTTTTGTCCACCCTCCTGTTCCATCGATCCCCTATCTTGTCTTTCCCTGTAGGACTGACCACCATGGAAACTGACTTCCCACGACCGACCCGACTCTCTGCCTGCCTTGCCCCTTTGGATTCGTCTGCACCCGGATACTATTCAAATAAATTCTGCATTTCGGGGTTTGCTTCGATACTCACTACAGAATACTTCGCCGGAACATGGACCCCACGGAGAACCAACAGCTACAGCAGCAGGTAGACCATCTGACCATCCTGGTCTCCCAACTCATGGAATTCAGAGCCACCATGGCTGCCTTACCTGACTCACCGCCCAGGGCATCTGCGATTGTAACTGTTGCACTGCCAGAGAAGTATGACGGTAGTCCTGATCATTGCCAGGCGTTCCTAATGCAATGCGAGTTATTTGTGGAAGAACACGCCGATCGCTTCCGGGATGAGACAGCCTGGATTCAATTCGTCATATCCCTTCTCACAGGACCGGCACGTGAGTGGGCTACCGCATTGTGGCTAGATGACAGCCATCTCCTCAATTCTGCACTAGAGTTTCAGCGAGCTTTTAAAGAGATATTTGACCATCCCACTGTGGGTCGCAGTTTGGGGGAGAGATTATTCGACCTAAAGCAGGTAAACCGCACGGTTGCTGAGTTTACCCTGGAGTTCCGCAGCATAGCGGTGGGACTACGCTGGCCAGAAGAGGTACTTAGGATCTTATACCATCATGCACTTAACCAAGAGGTACAAGACGAACTGACAGTGCATGGAGCGATGCTGTCCTTTGAAGATTTCATCGGGCTCTTGGTAACCATTGACAACAGCATTCGTGAACGCCACCGTTGTCGCCCACATCTGCCAGCAGCTCCAGTCCGACCCGCCAGTACAGAAGAGCCGACAAAGCCCATGCAGCTCGGACGCGCTCCACTCCCCTCTGATGGAAGGCATTGCTACACTTCCCAAGGGTTATGTTTATATTGTGGAGAGGCTGGACATGTATTGAGTACATGCCCCATACGACCCCCGCACCGAGCTTCTCATGCTAAGGTAGGCACTTCCGCTTTTCTTAGGATCACACTGGTACCTATTACTGTTCCTGTTCAACTTAACAGCCCCAAGGGGAGACTCCACACCAAGGCATTGGTTGACTCTGGGGCTGCGGGTAACTTTATTAGCCTTTCTTTGGTGTTAGAGAACAGCATTCCACTGCAGGTTCTCTCTAACCCCATCACAGTTATAGGGGTGAATGGAGCGCCCCTCCCAGGAGGAAAGGTGAGTCACCGCACGGGTTCCATTGTTCTCCGAGTAGGGGTGTTGCATCGAGAGACCCTGGACTTAATGGTTCTACCTGAGGCCAAAGACCCCATCATCCTCGGTCTCCCCTTGCTGCGGAGACACAATCCAGCTATAACCTGGAGAACTGATGAGCTAACCACCTGGTCTACTCACTGTCTAGATCAATGCCTGACTATCCCGTGCCAGGCTTCCTCAATTGAAAGTCCCAAACCTGAGGACCTGTCCCACATCCCCAGGGAGTATTTGGACTACCAGGATGTTTTCAGCAAGGAACTCTCTTTTAAGTTACCACTGCACCGCGAATGTGATTGTGCCATTGATCTGGTTGACGGACATTCCCTTCCCAAGGACCATCTGTACTCCCTGTCCGTCACTGAGGAGGAGGCCATGGAGACATACAGTACATCGAGGAGGGGCTCCAAAAAGGTATTATCCAACCATCCAAGTCCCCTATAACGGCAGGGTTTTTCTTTGTTAAGAAGAAGGATTGGGGTCTCCTAAGGGATTATCACTTGTATGCTAAGGGTGAAAAATGTGAATTCCATAAAACCCAAATGCAATTCCTGGGATACATCATTCGGCCTGGGGAGGTGGCTATGGATGAAAGAAAAGTAACGGCTATTCAACAATGGCCTCTCCCTAAGACCATTAAAGAGCTTCAAAGGTTTCTAGGTTTTGCTAACTTTTATCGGCGTTTCATTCTTTATTTTAGCCAGGTGGCAGCTCCTCTTACAGCGCTCACCCGAGGGACCAGAACCAGGCTTTATTGGAACCCAAATGCGGATCAGTCCTTCCTGCGGTTAAAAGACGCTTTTTGCTCGGCCCCAGTCCTACAACAGCCTAACCCAGAGATCCCTTTTGAAGTCAAGGTTGATGCGTCGGAGGCCAGCGTGGGAGCGGTGCTCATTCAACGAAACCCAGCCTCCCATCGTAGACACCCCTGTGCCTTCTTTTCTAAGAAACTGATGCCTGCTGAACACAACTATAATGTTGGAGACCAGGAGCTGCTTGCCATCAAGCTGGCCTTACAAGAGTGGAGGCACTGGCTGGAGGGTGTTCGCCATCCCTTTCAGGTATTGATCATTGAAACCTAGAATACTTTCAGAAGGCAAAAAGGCTGAATCCTCGGCAGGCCCGATGGGCTTTGTTCTTTGTCCGTGTTGATTTTACAGTGCCATATCTTCCAGGGAAGAGGAATGCTAAAGCTGACACGTCATTTTGATTCGCCCAACCACAGCTGTAAGGAGGAGACTGTGCTACCGCCTACCTGTTTTGCAGCACCCATCACCTGGTCCTTGGATGAGGTGCTATGACAAAACAACGACCACACTGCACCCCCACCAGGGTGTCCGGTCGGGCAGATGTACGTCGCTCGCCACTTGCGTTCAGTAGTGTTAAACTGGGTACACACTTCACTAAGCTCAGGCCATCCCGGAATCTCCACCAAGGCCATCTCTCACAAGTTGAAAATCGCCCTGAGCCTAACGGCCTATCCTCCTCTGTCTGGACTGCCACAGTCCTCACCCTTTGGTCCTGGGGAAGGGAGCTATATGAGGGCAAGGAGTTGATACGGAGTCAATGGTCAAGATGTAGCGCAACAGTTCTGCGCCGCTCTGGGATTCGCACCGTATACACATCAGAGTTTAGCTTCAAGACCTTCCCGGGATCCCTCCAGTGGCTGTCCAGTTTGGGCAGCAGCCCCTTCTTCCTGATGTGACAGTACACCCAAATGTAGTCCCTGCGCTGGAAGGTCTGTTCCAAGCAGCAGAGGTCATTCACTTATTTCTGTCTGGCTGTGACTATGTCTTGTTGCCTGGCCAACTTGCACACACACTCACATGCTGGACATGGGGGCGAACCAAACACCTGCTCTACATGGGTCCTCAGTCCATGGGCTAATATGAGGGTAGCAGGGGCTCTTCTGAATGATAAGCCCACAGGACCAGGGTAAGGTGGGCATCCCGGTTGTGCTGGTGCTAGTCAATGAGGATCATCAATTGTGGGGTTATGGTATGGTGGAAATGCTCCACCAGCCCATCACTCTGAGGATGAAGAGGAGTAGCATGAGTTTCTGTGATCCCTAGCCCCCAAAATTTCTGCACTACTGCTTCCAGTGGGTGCAGGGTCAGTCCTGTGATGGAGCTGGCCTTCCTGATGAGTTTCTTTCAATGTTTGGCATCGTCTATGGCCACAGTGTAGAAAACACCACTAGCTGCTAGGGACTGATAAAACATACACTGCAGCTTACCACACACATTAAAAGATTATAGCCATCCTTAGAAAGTAAAGCTTGCTCTGGCCTCAAGCAGTGCTAATGAACTTTCTTATTTACAGTATATATAGGAGGTTAACTACAATGAACAAGAATAGTATTTACAGATAGTAAACTTATAGTAGGCCATACCAAAACAAGGAATAATGTTGAACAAGAGACTTTATGTTTCCTGATGGCTGAACATTTGTTTGGACTGGCTGTCCTGGTTTATTGTTGTCCTTTTCTGACATGCACACACATTTATACATAATCACTGGATATTTTATTTGGGAATTAACCTGTTCAACTGCTCGTTGCAGCAAATGTCTAATCAGCCAATCATATGTCAGCAGACCAGTGTATAAAACTTTGCAATTACAGGTCAGAAACTTCAGTTAATGTTCATACCACATACCAGAATGGGGAAGAAAAATTAATCTAAGTGACTTTGAACATAGCTTGGCTGTGGGTGCTAGATGGGCTGGTATGAATATTTCAGAAACCACTGATCTACTGGGATTTTCACATAGAACCATCTCTAGAGTTTGCAGAAAATGGGCTGAAAAAGGAAAAAACATCTTGTGAGTAGCAGTTCTCTGGGTGAAAATTCCTATTTAACAGCAGAGGTCAGAGAAGAATAGGCAAACTCGTCAGAAGACCATCTCTGAACACAGGATATGTCAAGCCTTAAAATAGGTGGGCTACAGTAGCAGAAGACCAGACCAGGTGCCACTCCTGTCAGCTAAGAGCAGGAAACTGAGGTTACACTGGACACTTTGAGCATCGTTTAAATGCCACAGTCTACCTGAGCATTGCTGCTGTCCATGTCCCTTTATGACCACAGTGTACCCAGCTTCTAATAGCTACATCCAACAGGATAACATGGCATGTCACAAAGGTAAAATTATCCCAGGCTGGTTTCTTAAACATGAGAATGAATTTACTGTACTAAAATGGCCTCCACAGTCACCAGATCTCTATCCAATACCGCACCTTTGAGATGTGATGGAATGGATGATTCGCATCATGAAGGTGCAGCCAACAAATCTACAGTAACTGTGTGCTATCATGTCAACATGGGCCAAAGTCTCTCAGGAATTATTCAAGCACCTTGAGGAATCAATGTCATGAAGAATTAAATCAGTTCTAAAGGCAAAAGGGGATCCCACCATGTACTATCAAGGTGTACTTAGTAAAGTGGCCAGTGAGTGTGCATGTGTGTCTGAGCGTTGTGTTTGTTTGTGTGTTTGTAAGAGATCAACCCCTTCAAAGTGTACAGTTAAACGAAAGTAATCAATGACGATGATGTAATGCAGCCCAGTTGAAGCTGATAATTTCATATAGTCAAACACCTCAAACTAGTTTATCCCACTTATACCAAGGCTAATGAACAAAAAATAACAAGAGAATAAACTAGTCACAGTTAGCTTTGTAGGAGAAATTTCTTTAATTAGCATTTATTAAAATTATAATGAACATCAACATCTGGTCAGGTTACTCATTGGAAGCAGCAAGTCTAAGTTACCATGGAAACTGTCAAAAGACAAGTTCTTGCATTTTGAAAACCATGGAAAATTATGCTGATAATAATGACTGCATATTTATTTATGAGTAAAAAGTTACCAAGGTTTTTATATGAACATGTTTAACTTTTCTTAGGCTGCCGGAACTATGTGCACCTGCATGAAAATAATCATTACCCATGTGATGTCTCTGGACCAATATGCATCAAATTCAAACTGAGCATGCATTTATCACAAAACAATAATATTTCTCAGTTTCAACAAGCAATATTTTGTCTTTGTTGTGCTTTCAATTAAATATGAGTTTATATGATTTGCAAATCATTGCATGTTGTATTTTATTTATTTACACAGCATCCCAACATTTTTGGAAAAGGGGTGGTATTACACATGTGGTATGGAAATAAATGGGAAAAAATATATGTTTGAAATGTGCTAGGTAGTTTGTCCACTGGAATTTCCACTAAAATGGGAAAATATCAGTGCAATGGGTCTCCCTGTGCCTTCTACATATGGCATCCTAGTTTGATTCCCAGTGACTCGGCCATCTGTAGCAAGAAGGCCTAAGGAATACCTAATTGCTTTGAGTTCTGTTGAGTTAAACAACTGAGTTCTTTTCAGACACCTGTGGGCGTAGCTGAGCTAATAGCACTTGCTGAGATCACACATCACTTGATAAAACTTGTAGCACGTTGAGTGAAAAGAGGCACGTTGTCCCCATCAGATTAGGTGCTTAGTCTTAGTCAGTTTTTCCTGTTAGCCACAAAAGTGCAATCCTATTGCAGAATGTGTGTCCCCTGTAACGATGCCAATAAACACATTCAAAAATAAGCCACAAATTTTCATCCAAAAATAACTGCCATTAATTAAACAATTAACACTGTGGCTTTAAAGCTGAGAGATTAAAGAAATTTCACTTTAATGATGTTTATGGGTAAGAAGCATAATTAATGTCAGTATAAAAACTACCAATGAAAAAGTAAGCCAGGAATTTATGAATAAATTCATTTTCTAACTGCTTATCCTGGAGTTATAGGGGAAGCTAGAGCACATCCAAGATGGGTACACCTTAGATGGGATGCCAGTCTATTGCATGGGCACATTGTCACATACATGAAATATTATGGGCAGTTTGGAGGCACAAATTAACCTAAATTCATATCTTTGCACTACAGCTACCTAGAGAAAACTTGTACAACAGAAGAAGAACATGTACACTCCACAAAGACAGGTCACAGGGAGGATGCAAGCCCCCTGACCTGGACAACAACTGATACCCAATGAGCCACCAATGGACAAATTGAATCATAAAGGAAGAATTAGGATTATTGAGAAAAGAAGGCTGCAACAAAACCTTCTTACCGCGATATCAGTTTAAAGTGGGTCTCTCATAACATTACAGAAGGAAAAGTGTGTATAATGTAGCTCAGAAGGTACTAGGTGACACATTGTCCTCTACTTTTGTCCAAAATAATCCATGGAATTAACTGCCAGCAGGTGTTTTAATGGCTGCAGTCAATACTTTTCGTGGTTGTTGAGCCCTCTACTGGTCATATGAGTAATCCTTTAAACACCAGGGTTGGAAATCTCTGAGAGGATTCAAAGGCAATTTAATTCATTCATACATTTTAATTAATCAATGCCTTCTTGTCTTAATGGCACAAAGTTAGAAATAACCCGGCACAGGGACCCAACGCATGACAGGGCTCACATACCATTCACACATACACACACACACACACCTGTACTCATGTCTTGGTGGGGACCATATATTTATTTCTATGGGAAAAACCATAATGCCAAAATGAGGACCTTAACCGCTACCCAGCCCTAACCTTAACTATAAGTAACCAAACAAAATCCAAATCTTTTAGTTTTTTGATTCCAGTCGCAGATTTTTATAAAATGTAGGTTATCCTTAAGGGGACTGGAAAAATTCTCCACACAATGTCAAAAAAGCAGGCTTTTATCAAGTTGTGGGGACATTACACATAATTACACATAAAAATTACATTACACTTAAAAAGGGTGGGGGAACACTTATTTTGGTCATCATATTTATCGCTGATGCAGCAGTTTGGAGGCATAGTGAAAAGCAGGTGTAGGCGGAGCACGAGTTTGGCATCCATGCATCTTCTGCATGCACGTGCACACACACACACACACACACACTCGCACACACACTCATGTAGCACACACACACATACACACACACACACATATGCACACACTTTTGTATTCATGTCATTCATTTCTATGGGAAAAAACCTAATTCCAACAATGCCAACCTTAGCCCACAGCTGTAACCTTAACCTTAAGTAACACAAGTAATAAAAGAGTTTTGGCATCTTTAGTTTAGTTATAGTTATGGGTGTTTATTAAACTTAAGTTTCACTGTGGGGATTGAAAAAATGGTGTCCACAAATGACAGGTTTTTCTCAATATATACATGACACACATACATACAATCACACGTAGATGCATACACACACACACACACACACTGAATAAACAGTGTAATATAAATTTTATAAGGATTTAGGTGCATGCTTAGTGACCAAGGATGGATCGGCTTGCTGCAGGAGGTGACCTACTGGCTCCACCAGCCAGAGGTAATTGAGGACCCGGTCGCCTTCGAACTGGCCCGATGAGCGGATGACTGCCTGTTCGAGGAATCCCCATTCGGAGACAGGTACCAGCTGAAAGCGGTGAGTGACGAGCTGCGGAAGCTGCAACAGCGGCTGACCCGGGGAGAAGCTCAGCAAGCCCCGCTGCACTGCCGGCCAGGAGCGGGGGCGTCGGCCGGGTCCCGGGGACCTTTGCGAAAAGGGAGGAGGTCAGAGGACGACGGTCCTCAGACAATTCGCATCGGAACAGGACTTTTTGTTTCGGCTCAATTCCTCGCGGAGGAAGAGGAGGAACTCCCCCCGCTTCTGGAAGTACCTGCGACAGCGCAAATGCCCTCACCATCTGCTCCGGCTGCAAAGCCTGCCTGCACGTCTGCTCCGGCTGCAAACCCACCTGCACGTCTGCTCCGGCTGCAAAGCCCGCCTGCACCGGCTGCAAAGCTCGCCTGCACACCTGCTCTGGCTGCAAAGCTCACCTGCACGCCTGTTCCGGCTGCCCAGCCAGCCTGCCTGTCTGCTCCTGTTCCGGCTGCCCAGCCCGCCTGCATGTCTGCTCCTGTTCCGGCTGCCCAGCCCGTGCCCCCTGCCCCAGAGACTCCTGCCCCTGCCCCAGAGACTCCTGCCCCGGCCCTAGAGACTCCTGCCCCTGCCCCAGAGACTCCTGCCCCGGCCCTAGAGACTCCTGCCCCTACCCAAAGACTGCTGCCCCAGCCCTAGAGACTCCTGCCCCTGCCCCAGCCCTTATGTCCCCGGCCCGCCCGGCCCTGTCCCCGTCGCCTCAGTTTCCTCCTCCTTGGAGGAGCTCGAGTGGGATTTCTTTGCTGGGAGTGCTTAGACCCCAGCCAGGGCCTCCCCGCCGACGGCTGTCTCGCCTCTCTGTGTCCCACAAGGGAAGGGGACACAGACGCGGGGTCCGGGTCCCGCCTCCCCCGCCCCCTGGCTCGCCCTCGTTCGCCCTGCTTGGGGCTCGGGGGCCGCCTGCGTTGCCAGGGGCTTCAGCCCCTCAGTCGCCTGCGGGTCCCCTGGCGGTGCCCAGTCGCCTGCCTTCGGTCCGGCTGTCCTCGCCCCCACTGTCGCTTGTGAGGACCATGAGGTCGGTTCCTCGGTCGCCGGCGGTCGCTCCTCCTGTGACTCGTCGATCGGCTGCACCATGGCCAGCTCCGCCTGTGGCGTCGCCTGCCGTGGCTTCCCCTTCCTCCTCCCCTTCGTCAGTGCTCCCTCCTGCTCCCTTGTTGGCTCCTCCGTCCGTCCCTCGTTCCGTCTCCGTGCCCCCCTTGTGGTCCCCTCCTGCTCCCTCGGTTCCTGCGCCCGCAGCTCCTTCGGCTGCCACCCGTCGCCCGCTGGGGCTCCCTCGGGCTCCCCGTGCTCCCCCACCCTGTCCCGTTTGGCCCCCTGTCTTTGCTCCTCGCCCCTACGTTCCTCTGGCTCCGTCGTTCACCCCTGGCCCTTTTGTTCTGCCTTTTGTGGTTCCCCCTCTGTCTCCGTTTCTGATCTGTTTGTCCACGTTCCCTGTTCTGTGTCAGATTATGTCCTGATTCCTGCCTCTGTGTCAGTTTTGTGTCTCGGTCCTGTTTCCCATCCCGCGTTAACCCATTTACTTTTGTCTTCCAGGTCCTGTCTCGCCTCGTCCGTCCCTTCCCTGGGGCGTGCCCGATGGTCACGCCTTAGGGGGGGGTAATGTCATGATCCGCCTCATGTGTGCCACGCCCCCCCCCGTTACCTTGTGTCTGCTCCTGATGGAAACCAGCTGTTGTCCATCCGTGCCTGATTGTCTCTTGTATTTAGTCCACATCTGAAGTCCATTTCCCCAGATCTATCATTTTGTTTGTTTGCTTTGTCAGCTTCGTTTGGTTTGCTTGTTTCGCTCATTTCGTCCGTTAGTATGTACTCCGCTTCCCCGACAATAAAACCCCCCCTTCTGGATGACTGCGCTGCTTCTGCCTGATCCCTTCTCGCCCGACCGGCAGCGCGTCATGACACTTAGAAATATACATGAAATATTAAAATTTAATCTATTGTCTTTA
>JAODUD010000036.1:16466300-16486423 GCA_026784285.1 Stomatorhinus walkeri
CCTCTGTCATCATTTTAAGTGGGAGAACTTGCACAATCGGTGGCTGACTAAATACTTTTTTGCCCCACTGTAAAAGGACAATGATACCAAGCACTCCAGCAAATCTACAACAGAATGGCTGAAAAATAAAACAATCAAGGCGTTGCACTGGCCAAGTAAAAGTCCACATCTCAATGCAATTGAAATGCTGTCGCTGGACCTTAAGGGAACTGTGAATAAATAAATGCCCACAAACTTCAATGAACTGAAGCAACGTTGTAAAGAAGAGTGGGTCAAAATTCCCCCAATATGATGCGAGAGACCGATAAAGTCATACAGAAAATGATTACTTCAAGTTATTGCTGCTAAAGGCGGTTCTACAAGTTATTTAAATCATGGGGTGTATGTAGTTTTTCCACACATGACTTCTCTATTTTGGCTACATTTTTGTTTAATAAATAATGACATGGTGAACTTGGTAAGGACAAGATTTTTTTTCTTATGTCCTGATCTGTAAAACCGAAGAACTGACAGTTCTTTTTCACATGACTGTATCGGGTCTTATTAGTAATAAATATATATGGAAATACATAATCTGAAAATCAAGGTGTGTGCATTGTACAACACAGTCAACCAAAATAGGAGTGGTATAGACTTGTGACCCCCATTTTGCTGATAAAATTTTCCTTGTTGTATAAAATATACTGTATGTGGTCTGGTAGAAACATCAGTGACATCTTTCTTTTGGACCTGTAGTGGGATTGGTCCTCTGGTAATTGCCAGTGCTATTTAGGCAAAGAAAAGCTGTGGTTGAATGACTGGGACTAATGGCAGTGGTTGTGCCTCTTCCCCTTTTCTCTTCTGTTGGCATGGGTTTGGTAGGTCTTAATTGGGTTTACTTTTCTTTTGTTTGGAGTAGTTTTCTAGCCGCAGCCTTCGGTTTTATGGCTTTCCTCGCTACGTCCGTGCTTTCTTCTAGCGCAGGTATGTGGCTTCTTATTGTAATGTTTGTTTGTCTGCATTTATTTACGTTGGTTTTGTAGCATGGAGTTACTGTATGACTTCGCCTTCCATTATCCCGGAAGGGTGTATTGGTTCCCCAAGTTAATTCAGCGAGGCTGCGTGAGATGGTCGTCACTGGAACCCATAGTGGGTGCATTAATGAGTATCCTCATGGGCTAAGAGGCTGGTTTTCGTCGGCGTTGCTGTTTTGCTCTGATTGGATTTTTGTTTACATGTTGGTTGTGTTCTTTTCCATAATTTGTGTTATCGATTGGGAAGGTGCAGGTGGTTTGAAAGGGCAGCTAGAGTCATCCGATGGTGGGACCAAATCATTGCATGTTTGTGTATTGAAGGGTTTCGTGTGGGTAACGTGTGCCTTTCTAGAGTGTCTGGGTGGTTTGTAGTGGATTGTTGCACCGACGGCGCATCATTGAGTGTGGACAAGTAGTAGTCTGTCTCCCCTTTGTAAAGGTAGCCCTGCCCAGTTGTGACTGATTTCTTTCATTGTTTCGTGTTCTGTTTTTGTTTTGGGGGTCTGTAATTTTTGTATTTCAGTTTTATTTGGTTGGTTATAAAGAATATTGTCACATATGTATCTTGTTAATTTGGGTTTTTTAAAGCTTGTATTATTAATTTTTCTGATTTATGTAATAAAATGTGTGTAAGAGAATCCATGCTGGGTGCTTAGTGCATTGCACTTGTGTGGGTAATCAACTGGACGTAGTCATGTTGTCCCTGAGGGGGTTATTCTAACTGGCCTCTGGGGTGGTGTAGTCGGGCTATTTGTGGGGGTGGGGGGGGACATAGCACCCCTCCCCTTTTCCTTCCTGCTTTGCCACATGTATATCGAATGCCCCTTTTTATAGAATCTTCATGGAATGCCCCTTGTGTTTATGATATTTATGGATGGTCAAATGTTTTTGAGAGGCTGTGAAGTTTTTAAAAACCATTCAAAAAAGTTGACAGTACCTGGATACCACAATCAATTCCTCTTAGACTAAACAGGAAACATGGCTTCCCCCACAAAACTGCCAAAACAATTGAATTAGTCAATTTATCAATGTAAATTCATTTCATTGTTAAAAGTGTATTGTATCATGCAATTGAATGACAGAGCTGATCATTTCACGGTTGCTTTTGTCAACATACATGTTAATTTTACATTTCCCTTTGAAACAGGGATCTACATGTATATAGCTCATTGGCATCCATTGAAGCCGTGCTTCTCTGGAAGCGTACAGCTGTGTCTCAATTCAGGAGCTGCATCGTCCAATTACACACTGTATGTAGTCTCTGTGTTCCTCAGTTATGCGCAATAAATCATGGGATAGATTGGTCCTTAAAGGATCCATCGTGTGTGTCTTTTGTGGCCCACGAAAAGAAGGACGTGTTTCTAGGCTGCATTTTAAGGAGCCTTGTTGTGCTGCTATGACGCATCCGGTCTTTGAATGCAGCCTTCGAAGGATACAGCCCCTGAAATCAACACAGCCAATAAGAGCTTCATACATAGTTTTTGCTTACGCACTGTTGATTGGACAGATAGACTTCTTGTCAGATATTAGCTGTGTCCCAAATCAAAGGCTGCATCTCTAAGATCTGCCTGGCAGCCAGGCTACTTTGCATGGTTATTTGGAGATGTCTCAACAAGACAGTATAAACTACCAATAACATTAATGCTTGTAAATATGACAAATGAAGTCATCATTGAGTTTTGAGTTTCATCATTTGTTTAATTGTCAGTGAAACTAATTGTATTCATACACTTCACTCCAGCTTGCAGAGCAAGTGACGGAGTTGGCTGGGGAATACAATGCTGTTGTCCCAGCAGCCCCCATTGTAGTTTATTCAGTGAAACAGACCCACCATTCTCATTTGTAATATAGCTCATGTTCTTAATAACTTTAGAACAGGCATTCAAGAGGAAGCTTTAATAAACTCCACCCTAACAAACACTTATAAATAGCCCTCATACCTCACAGATAACATGACAGTTGAATAGAGCATCTGTCATTTTATTTTTTAACCAATTTTAGTATCACATAAATGAGTCAAGTGATCCTCCCTTGGACATAAAGTAAAGATGCACCGCAGCGTGCACCAAGACCACAATATATAAATATTTATCATTGCAGGTCACTAGCTCTTGGTGGTGTTCATTTGGGGGGGTCTCTGGATCTCTGCTCACCAAGCAGAACAAGAAGAGAAAAAAATGCAGAAATTTCAAGCATGAAGAAAGGAAATGACAGGCAGATGTCCGTATCTGGTAAGATCATATATGGACTGTGGCTTAAAGATTTAATTGCTGCTACAAAGGATGCTGTCGTAATGACAGCAAGGTATTCCCAGAACAGCTCCATCACCCCCTCAAATCCATCTAATCCTTAAGCCTCCCACACCCCCAACGTACAATATCTGGAAGTACTGGATGTTTCCACTGGAAATATAAAAGCCAATAAATGTGTTTTTACCCAAATGGTAAGAGTCCTATTCATGACATGTAAAAGTAAAACTGCACCTTTTCATTTATTGCACAATCCACATATATGAAAACGTACACATTAATTTGGTGGTTCCCTGTATTTCTTCATATATTGATTTCTATGTCTAAAAATGTAATTTGTATTTTTATGTCTTAATATTTTTATTTTATTTTTATAAATTTTATTAATGAGCCTAGGAAGGTCCACATCCCAGGGTTGCTGCCCAGCTCCACAGGATCCAGCAGACTCCCCAACTGTTCCCCGCTTCCTCTGATCACACCTTAGTGCCTGCCCCGTTACCCAGTCCTGCCTCTCTTCTCCCCTGGCCTGTGTCCCCTGTGACTCACTCTCATGTTTCCACCCCCGTCTCTGTTGCCCCACTACTTGTCCATCCTGTCCTGGAATATGTTGTGATGGTTGTCCCTCCTGTTGCCCTTCTGGTCCCTGGTTCAACCCCTGCGTTTTCTGTGCCTGTTCAGTGGTTCTGCCCCTCATGTCTTACCCGGTGTCCACTCTGTGGTCTGTTTTACCCCACATTCCCGATCAGGTCCTGCGTCATCTCTTTGTTTTCTTAGTACCATTATGGTTTAGACTGTGTCCCTTATATCCAGTTTCTGACCCTACCTGGTATATGTCCCATAGATTCTGTGGATCTAGCCATGCCCTGTCCTGTCTTTGGTCCCATCTGTCCTGTCTGGGTCATGATGATATTGCCCATGTCCCAGAGTGCACACTTTGGTCATGACCTATCCTGTCCATCCACCAATATAACCAATCCTCCTGTGTTCTTCCCAACTCTGTTCCATTTGTAATCCCTGATCGTAATTTGGTAAATGTCAACACCTACCATATATTCATGCTTCCCAGTCCTGTGTTCCCCAGTCCAGTCATTAACATCAGTCATCCTGTTGCCTGTGCCCATTCCAGAGTTATTCTTCCCAATTTGACTCCTTACAGTCCTGTTTGTTTCTCTGCTCCTGTTTTGATAATAAAGCCCCTTTTGTGCTCCTGGCGCCTGCCCTCAAGTCTTTCATTCCTCACAGTGTGACAGTAATTCCCTAAAATGTTCACTTTTATTAGGCTCTCAATTTGCTATTTCAGGTACTCAAATTAATTTTTAAAATTTAATTAAATTTATTGGCATCAGGCTGCACAATCAACCCTCCTGAGCCCATATCTTTACAAAAATGCATAATATGTCTCACATTCCAAATTTATTCTCCCATAATTATTCTCCTGCATTTTTCCTTCCAAAATTATTCTCTTGTACTTTTCTTTAATGGACAAAAACTAGGCTTCTTGGTCATTAAGTTACCATAAAGTCTGTGGAATGACCACAAAGCATAGTTTTTGTCCATTAAAGAAAAGTACAAAAGAATAAATTTGAAAGAAAAAATAATTTGGCTGTGGCCCCTCCAGGGCTCTGTACTATATGTTATAGTTCTTATTGTTATGTCATGGAAAATGTTAGTCATAATGCAATTCAGCATTCAACTCACAACATGTTTGTTGGTTTTCACATTTCCAGTTACTCCATACAGTATTTCTAGAAATTCTAGAGGTTGGTGAGTGTGCAAGGAGTACAGATTAGATGGATGGAGTGAGTGATACAGCTATCCATGGAATACAATGCTGTTGTTCCAGCAGCCCCCCTTTGTGGTCTATGTTATGGTATTCGCCAGACAAGGAATACATTTGTTCCTTAGGACTGGTCTGCTGCTGCAGATGTTTTGTTATTGATATCATCCATCTATTTTCTGAGAGTGCTTAACCAATTCAGGGTCATGAGGGGTCCAGAGCCAACAGGCACATGGCAGGGAACAACCCAGGATGGGACAGCAACCCATTGTGGGGCACACTCACACCACATTCACTCATTCATGCAATTAATTAACTCCAATTATCAGTGTGTTTTTGGACTGTGAGGGGAAACTGGAACACCCAGAGGAAACCCCATAATGACACAGGGGGAACACACAAACAGGCATGATAGAGACTTGAACTCTGGTCCCAGAGGTATAAGGCAACACTGCTACCCACAGCACCACCATCCCATCACTTAAGGCTATAACTCATAAACTGATTGACCTATCTTTTTCAAGCTTTGCAGAGGCACTGCATGGCTGCCAAACTAGAAGTGATTAAATTCTAAGACAGATGATTTTCTAAGGAGCCCCTCTAGTATCAGAACAGGAAAAAAGAGCCATGTGTTAATTTGCTCTCAGATTCCAGTTCATCACCCAGACAATATGTATGCAAAGTTTGAAAAAGATATGTAAAATTTTTAGCTGAGTATTTCTGCCTATCCATCCTGAGCACAGGGGAAGGATACATCCTGTATGGGATTCCAGTCTAACGTGGGGCACATGTACACAAAAAAACTGAGATTTAGAGACTCCAGAAAGCCTAGCCGCACATCGTCAGACTGTGGGGGGAAATCTGCCTCACACAGTGCAGAATATGCTCACACACAGTGAAGATAAGATTCAGTCTCCTAACCATGCACTGCTCACTGCAGAATAGTTTAATGACTATTCATAAATGTTTATTTACTATTACCTTTCAAGTAATGGTAAGTATTTTTAGGATCAAATCCACCTCGTATTATCATTCAATCCTGGTTAATGTTTGAGGTTTATGGAATCTTTAAATGGCATTTTCTATATATAGGAGAAAGAGACCCTGAGTCTCTGTATCTTGGCTTTGATCTCTGATTTTGACTATACTGCTTTTCTTACCATAGGCCCCAGCTGACAATGAAGAGGTGAGGTCTGTTTGCATTGACTTCTCAGCAGAGGACCAGAGACTCCACGGCAAACTGGAGAACCTAGAACAGGTTCTAAAGGTAGGCCTTTCTGTGACATTTGGAGAGTTGGAGTGCAGGTGGATGCAAATATACTTAATACTTTTCTCTTTAATTTGCCAGCATATGCGAGAGGTTGCTGAGCGAAGGCAACAGTTGGAATTTGAACATGATCAGGCACTGGCAGTGCTCACATTCAAGCAGGATGAGGTCAAACGACTGCAGAGAGTGAGTGTCCCTGAAGTCCAGTAAGCTTTGTGTAGAATTTAGCACCTTAACAACTGTGAATATCCAAGTTATGTCAGTAATACTGGAACGAATCAAATTTTAAGACAGATCATACCAACATTAAGCAATGAGAATTAGTGGAAGTAAACTGAAGGGTGAGAGCAGATGACTTCTAAATTGTAAATGGCGTGAGAAGTGACAAGGCAAAAAATATTTAATGGATCTTATTACTACCTCAAAAAAATATGGATCAAGATTTACACCTGATTTAATTTTGATACAAATTGCCCTAAAAATGAAGTAGCAGCACTGTGTCGCGGCAAAGGAAAGAAATGGAGGCTGTATAAGACGCTTGACTATGAAAACACAGTAACTGGGCCTTTTTCAAGCTTTGAAGACACATTCTATGGGGGAAAATCTGCAAGTGGTCAGATATTGAGAAAGATCCCCCAAAACTATAAAGCGATTTTCTAAATATGCTGTAATAAAGTTTATGCTTTTTTTTTTTTGTTAACCTAACAAATTTTACTGATAACAGTCCAGCAGCCAGTAGACTAAATGTATGCTGAGGAACTCTGCAAAATTTATTGTGGGAGAATTTAATTGTGTCACTTTTTTGTGTAGAGGTGGGAAGAGGGTGTAAGGTTGGCTTGTAAAAATATTTTCCTTAGATTGCAGTATTTCACCCAAGAAAAACTTCACCAATCCAAAAAAAGAATTCATTATTACAAGACTCTGTCTGTACCATTAGGATGTCTGTGATAGTTCCATATCAGTCACAGTCCAAATGATAAATAAACAGAATATAGCTATTTAGACATGTAAAAAAATGGAATAATATAAATGACATTTGAGTTCAGATTGGATGGGGGGCAGGTGATGGGTGCGACTGGAAATACAGTGCTGTCATTTGCTCCCATTTCTAATTAAACATGTTGTTTTTTTACACCTTTCAGGCCCAGTTTGCTGCTAAGAAGGAGCAGGAGGGAGTTGTGCAGATGCTGGAAGTGAGTTTTCCACACAGCATTCCACAGCGAAATCAACATCAGCATCATCATTACTATAATTACGAAATATGTATGCAACACAACATTTGGTAATACTTTACTTGAGTAACGAGTACCTCAGTTACTGAAGTACAAATCGTGTACAAATGTATAAAACAAATGTTATGATTGATTATTGATGAATGAACACAGGATCAGTACGTAGCTAACAATTTCTAGTTAATTAATCCAGTAGACAGATCCATTACTACTCCATTATTTGTGCCACCTCAAGTAAACTGTTACACAGTATTGCACCATATTAACTTTATTAGTAATGATAATTCAACTTTAAATTCATATTAATAAAGTAAATCAATTTGCTTTGGCATTATACACTTAGAAAATGAGCAATTCTGGACTGTCAATGTGTGTTGTGAGACAGTTGATGCACATTTTTTACATAAATTTTATATATGTGGTGTTTGTTACGGTACAAATGTTTCCTTGCTTCGTTTTTTTTTTTTTTGTTTTGTTTTGTTTAATACTTCCTATAAATTTCTTAATCTTGTACTGTATGTTTTGTTTTTATTTTGACTTAGACCACACTGGACAGCATGCAGGTAATGGCAGATAACATTCTCATTTCTTCCCACATATAAAAGTGGACAGATTTATTGGTGCCCTTACAGCTCATTGAAATAATGCTTCATTTCTCCTGAAAAGTGATTCAATTAAAAGTAATTGTCTAATGTATACCTACATGCTTTTAGTATGTGATAGAGTAAACCAATAAAATTGTGAAACGAAATGATTTGCTGTTTATTTTACAAAGAAATGCTAAAATAATATGGACAGATTTCTTCGCACCCTCAAAGAGACTATTTATCCTTGTATTATAGTCATGTTTCAAACTAAGTGTTTAAGCTTAATTAGTATCATAGGTGTCTTCAAGCTTTTCATCAGCCATTCAGCCTATTTAAAGGGAAAGAACATGCTACTGTGTTGTTTGGTATCATTGTGTGCATCACACTGAACATGGACCAGAGAAAGCAAAGGGGAGAGCTATCTGAGGAGCTCAAAAAGGAGATTATAGAAACCATGTTAAAGGTAAACATAAAAAGCCAGAGTGGAAAATGCCTGTTGACAAGACCCAAAGTTTCTGAGAGAAGGTCTTTTGTACTGGTGAGACTAAACTGGAGCTCTTTAGCCAGTCATTTCAGCTCAATGTTTATAGATGGGAAAATCTAGTTTTAAAAGAAAAGAACACCATGCCTACTGTGAAACATGCAGGGGGGTCGGTTTTGTTCTGGCGCTGCTTTGCTGCATCAGGTATGGGGAACCTGTGCAGGGCACAATGAAGTCTCAAGGCTACCAAGGCAGCCTGGGGCAAAACATACTGCCCAGAGTCAGGAAGCTCAGCCTCAGTAACGGGCTTGTGGGTCCTCGTGGTGCCAGACAATATTAAATTATAGGTACCATATTTTTTGCCTGTGCCATTTTAATGCGTTTAATCATATAAAGTATTCAACTGAATCAATAATCTGTCTGATTTGTGTTAAATATGGAATAAACAATAAGGGATGCCATTAAACTTTTGTCATTTTCAAGGTATTTCAGAGATAATTGTGTTTTTTTTTTTGTTTGTGGAAGGGTACCAAAAAATTGTCCACATCGGTATCTCCTGCTTGATGGTTTGATGCCTGATACCCAGAGGCATTTTGTATCTTTTGGCATTTCTCCCCAAAACTGGAGTGCAGAGATGCTGCTCTTTGACCTAAAAGCTGATTTACACTTCTGTGCCAAGCCTATGCAGAGCTTACAGAGATTCTACACAGAAGTTTAAATCAGGCTTAAGACTAGGTGATATGACAAATATTTAGATTTTTTTCATATCAGTCAACATCGATGTGTTTCAATAGAATTTAAGTAATTTATTCTTTACTTCAATGTTCCATTTTTGCTAAAATTTTTAAATATGGGGTGTGATTTGTCGGGTTTACAGAACACAGCATCAATCTGTTGTGTATCAGATATTAAACTACAAGAAGTACCGCCATGCCAGCAACGCCTTTTTACCTTATTTATCCACAATATCTCCCTTTTTAAGATGCTGTGGCTGTTGGGCTGTCCTTTTTTCTTAATTTTGGTATGATTTATGTATTAAAATTAGAATATGTTAAAAACAATTCTAAAGGAATTATAAGCAAAAATAGAACCTTGACTTAAATTAGAATTATATTGTGTTAATTATCAGTATTGACTGATGTGAATTTTTTAACCATATCACTCAGCTCTAATGGATGGATAAATATAGTTGTTTGCCAACTGTTTTTTTTTTTATCTCAGGCTAAAGTTCAGGAGCTGGAGGAAAAATGTCGAAAACAAAGCAAACAGTTTAGCCTTCTGTCACACGAGCTGGAAAGGTTCCGTCAGCAGGCAGAAACCTATAACCCTCACAGGGGCACAGCAGTGTCTGACCGGGATCTGTACCAGCTGACAGACATGAAGGGTTAGTCATGGACCTTGCACTGGTTGCAAACATGTGTTGTTTCAGTTTGTAATATTTGTTACATGTATTCTACTTTAATTTGAATGTTAGAATGTTGTGTAGTTCAAGATCAAAGAAAAACATTGATTTCCAATTATAGCCATTATAATTTTCTAGGTAATTTGCATAGTCGTTTCCCTCATAGAACAAAAACGCCACTTGTCAAATGGTATAGTTCAGTCTGAATTGCATTCCAAAAAAATCCTCACAAGCCAGTAAGAAATGTTCTCCTTCTTCGGAAGTGGAGGCTGCTGCTAGCTTGGTGTCCGGCACTCTTGGAACGGGGTTTTGGAGGATGGAGCAGACACCAAGTATTCATCATCATGAGCTACCTACTACTAGCAGTCAATCAACTCCAGAGCCCCACAGCTTTGCATCTAAACCTGTGGCTCTTCATCCCAGCTCACGAAAGGCCTTCCCACCTCAGGGTGTGAGTATGAGTACATATGCCTGTGATTTCTCCATAGTATATCTATAGTTGTATATAAATATGCAGTTGGGTACAAATGATATTAATAACAGAGGTCTGAAAAGGAGACACTGCCCCATTAAATTACTTTCTACTTATATTTTAAGTAAAACTTTATAACTTACTTATAGTTTATAAGCCATTTTCACACATAAACTCCAGATATTGTCCGGATGTTTTCCTGACTTACCCTTTCACAAATGTGACACACAGTCAGAGATTGTCCATGTCATACCTACTACAAACACTTTGGTTGGTTCAGACACGGGTTGATGTTTGGTCGAGCATGAAGGTGGCAGAACATTTCCCAGAAGTATCCTGCAGAAATCACAGTGTTTACAACACATCGATGACAGCAGACAAAGCTATCCACTCATGTGCAGTGATGATTGTTTTTGTGTTGATCGGTTTTACATTTTATATGTATTTGAACGTATCGACAAAATCAGTGAAAGAATGGAACACAATGTACAGGCAAGCAGAAAAACTTTTTCATACTTTTCTAGTTTTTGTGCCAGTCGCATGATAGAAACATCATCAACACACCCACTCGCTCGGGACATTTCTCTGCGCCATTCACACATAAAGAATTGGAAATTACTCAAAGAGCTAGGAGGGAAAAGTCGGTTTAATGTCCGGTATAACTAATTCGGACATTGGCGTTCACGCATGCAGCTCCTGCTGGTAATGCATAAGAAAGCGCAGGGTGGCAGTGCATGCAAGTCTAGGAGAGGCCAAGTAAATTCAGTTGGGTAAGAGGAGCATTAGAGTGGAGTAACTTTGTTTGGTTATCAGTGGTTTCTTTTTGGTTCACTTAAAAAGCTTAAGACGTTTTGACCATAGTGTAACCATAGTATATCGTTAGTTTTTTCTGTAATGATGATTTGGTTATTTCAACCAAACTACCAAGAACCTAGGTACCACCTTTTTGTCAGACCCTTAGCCTTCAGCCGATTTCAGCCAAAGACATGTTTCCCCTTAGTTCTATGATCTTGTAATGAGTCACTCAATATAAGCAATTACAATGTTAATGATTTTCAATAAATGCATCCTTGTTACAAGATGCACTAAGTTTCTGACGGGTGAGTGCTCTCCTTGGAGCCCAAGAGCAGTAAGCTACAGATTCAATGGGCTTTCATTAAAATAATGGCTTGCTCTTGATTATTGACTCTAGGCACATTCTGTCCTGCATATGGAGGAGCCAAATACCCATGTTCTTCTGCTCCCAGATGCTGAGAGGAGAGGCCCACCTCAGGTCTTCATTAGCAGATACAGGCAAGTAAGCCAACCTCACTAGGTTAAGCTATTTTTAAATTGTAATTTGCTGTTTCCAACATACACCTATAAGCAATATAATTCATTCAGACTCTGGTTTCCTGCAGTTATAATCCATATGATGGTACCAACGACAACCCAGATTTGGAGCGACCATTGACTGCTGGAGCACATGTAGGTAAGGATAATGATAAAGGCTTTCACAATGGTGCCCTCACTATTCTGTAATACTGATCATAATTTAGATTGGCCATCAAGACACTGATGCCTTATCATCTCTTGTTTTGCAGGTGAACTGGCAGATGCCCATAGAGGACTGGTCCCATCCACATTTGTGGAACCTGTACAACCAAACATGTCCAGTATGCATCCTCCAACAGTCAATCCCCTATTCAGTAACTACTCCCAGGATCCCTGGTGCTTAAGAATGGACAGTCCTGTGAAGACTAACCCGTCTGTCCCTAGTGCAGATATTCTTGATGTGGCCTTTGAAAATGACATAGTAGAAGCTAGTGCTGACACAGTGCCTTATCCCAGGAGGCTGACTGTCATCAAGCAGCTTACCAAAAGCATCATCATTAGCTGGGATCCACCCTTGGTGCCTGCTGGTTGGGGAGACATATTAAGTTACAACATCTATGTGGACAAAGAACTACGACTGAATGTGCCCTTTGGCTCACAGACAAATGCTGTGCTGGAGCGCCTTGATGTCCAGCTGAAGACGTATCGCATCTCTGTTCAAAGTGTGACAGAGAAGGGCACCTCAGACCAGTTGCGCTGTACCTTCCTAGTGGGGCGGGATGTGTGTGTGGCCCCCACCCAGCTAAAGGCGGAAAACATCACCTCTACCTCGGCCAACCTCATGTGGTTACCAAGCAACAGCAATTATGTGCATGTGGTATATTTGAATGGATCTTACTGGCATCTGGTCAAGGCGGGAACCTACACACTCTGCCTCGTCAACCTCCGACCAAACCAGAGCTACAGTGTAAAAGTGGAGTGTCACTCAAACCAAACCCATTGTGAGCTACCTCCACATCAGAGAGAACATAGGAGTGCTAACACCACCTTTACCACACTAATGGCAGGTAAGAAATGCTGCAGATGGTTCCTTTAAGAGGCTTTGTTGATTCAGACACTTGTATCTGGCTTCTGTTAGAGTTCCTAGCTGGATACTAAGATGAGCGCTCAGTGATATTCTTCCTGTCCTAAACGCAGGGCCTCCTGATCCCCCAAGCGATGTGCAGTTGCAGATCGGTCCATCCCCAGGCATTGCTCTCGTTAAATGGCTGCCTGTTTCGGTTGATGCAGCTGGGACTTCTAACAATGTGCATGTAACAGGATATACCATTTATGCAGACAAACGAAAAGTAAGAATATTTAATAGCCGTATTCATACAAAATACATCCAACCAACCATTTTCCAGACTTACGTCTTATACGTATAGTGAGGGTATTAGCAGAAGGTTTTTAAAGGGGACTTCACCTCATACTGATGGCAGGGCTGACAAAAGTTACTGTGAGGGACCAAGCCACTCAGCAAAATTCATGGTGGGGCTATGGGAGACCTCAAAGTTCAGAGCCCAAATTTAATTCCACTCCAGCCCTGTCTTATGCCATCAGAAGATTTTTTTTTTACTGTGTTAAAACCCCGAGGCCTCATTTATCAAAGTTGCATACCAACACCCAAAATCTGTGTACGGAACTTATCAAACAAAACGTAACAAGAAAACTGTGTATATTTACAGAAACTCAGGCATGGCATGAGCAACATTTTGGACAATTCAGGAAAAGGCAACAGCCTTTGTAAAGTAGGGAACTGCAGATAAACAGAACATACCAGCATCACCAACAGGTGGTGGCACCAGGATCAAGCTACTGAGCATGAATGTCATGCAGGAAGGGAACAGCTGAACCACTAATCTTTTTTTACTAAACTTTTTTAAACTCGACCACTCTCTACATAACACACTTAGCCATCATCCATACACTTGGCAACCAACACCTACCATTGCACCTCCATGCCACCCAATCTAAAAAGATTCAGTTTTATATCAATGTTCATGGCCAGATTTCCCAACAAATCATATACAGCAGAATCGTGGAACTTGTCATTGAACAGGTCTTTCGATTTTTTTGTTTACCTGTACCTCGACTGAAATGTTGGAACTTGACTGTTCCTTCTAAAACTTGTATGGGTCGAGACACGTTTAACTCTACCAATTAAGTCCTCAAACAGGTCAGTAGAGAAAAATCTAGCCACAACTTGACCAAAAGCTCAGAACACCGCTAAAGCTTGGGCTGAAACAAAGGCAAACAGACCATCTGGGATGCTGATGCCTATGAATCGCTCTTATTATTCTTGTGGTGCCTCTTGACTGAATTTGACGTGCAAAAACTGTGTTCCTGTGTTCAGTGTGAATTTTGTGTTTCATCTACAGTACATTTAGTGATATAGTAATCATGGTCCAATGATAGCAGCAAACTGAAGAGGAAAGAGATAGGAGTAGCTATACAACTTAAAAGGGAAATTATAGCAAGACTAGAAGGTATATGTAATGCTTTTCGTGATCTCAAAGATGCATACACAGAATAACAAGAAAAATGGCAAAGCATATTATGTATAGGCAAGATAATACGTTTGTGCAAACAAAAAGGATTTTAGTTTGATTTTGTAATCGGAGACCAAGATCAACTGACGAATAGCAGTAGGAAGGGAGATCCGAAGTCGGGGAGCTAAACAAGAAAATGCACAGTCATTATAGCTATGGAGTTTGGAAGGGGGGGTGAGGAGAGAGCCAGAAGGGGGATCTAAGACTGTTCAGAATGATATGACAGGGTTTGGTTGTTAAGAGCTTTGAATGTTAGAAGAAGTATTTAATGAAAAGTATGTGTTCTAACATAGGGAGCCAGTGAAGGCTCTGAAGTATAACGATGATGTGTTGGTAGGAGTGAGTGTGGGTGAGGCAGCGAGTGGCAGAGTTCTGCACTGTCTGGGGCTTATGGAGAGATTTAGCCAGCAATACCAGCAAGTGGTGCGTTGTAGCAATCAAGATGGCTAGCAAATAAGGGACTCAGGTTAGAAAGGCAGGGTCTAAGCCATGCAACATTGTGAAGATGGAAGCAAGCTGTTTTTAATATGGAATATATGTGTGCTTCATATGAGAGGGTTGAGTTACAGGCAACACTAAGACTGCAAACTGGAGAAGAAGGGGAAATGGTGCATGTGATCCAAATGGAGGGTAATCGGTCTAATTTTATTGAGAGTGTAGATTTTGTGTGCAGTTTGACCCAATAATTAATTCTATCTAGCTATTATAATAGAGAATTTGCCAGATAGTGGAAAACGCTTCGCTGCAGAGGAAACAGCTTTTAAAGGGAATGGGAAATGACACTGTGATTGGTGTTTTTACCATATTATGTCTGAAACACACCTATAACTAATTAAGAGTTAGGTAGAATCCTTAAGGGCCATATGCCTGATTCTAGGATTATTTTTCCACAATGAAACTAGCAAAAGTGGGTTGGCCACACCATAAAAGATCTTGTGCCATGTGCTTCAAACCCAGTGCTTCAGACCCTGTGCTTCAGACTGTTAAAATAGGGCCCATAGAGTTTCTTATTTAGTCACATCAACTATTGGGAGACAGACTAGGCTGGTTTGCTTACTTGTAGCAAATTGAGACTAAATAACAAAATACTTTTCAATATTTTTTTAAATTTGAGATATATTAAAGATAGCCAGCATAAACACTTTGTAGTTAATATTGTAGCCCTGTAAGTAGCCATCAAGCAGTGCAGCAGGTTGGACCAGTGCCAGCCATCTATAGTGCTGTTAGTGTGCTTATTGTAATGTTGTGTGCAGTGTTTAATGCTATGAGTTATAAATAGTGGTGTGCATGTGCCCACCGTGTGTTGCTGGAGTGATCAGGGTGGTCAGCACAGTGGCCTGTCTGTCTCGGGACCGCTTGGAGTTTGCTGTTTGTGTTTGGCCCTGCAAATAGGGCTGCAAGCGAAGCTGCCTCTTCTGCTTGTTGCCGTCGTGTTGCCTGAGTCTGCCGGTTGTTACAATATAATCAGTATAATAATCAAAACACCATTTTATACTGTAAAAGCACAGTATTGTGATCAATGCTAAAATCCATGATTCAAATTGTGGAGTAGATATTATTTCAATTGTGATGGAATTGAGACTTTAGTTAATTTATTTAGGCTTCAGGGGACCCAGCAAAGAGAGAGGAACTATATCAGCCTTTGAGATCAGGACTACAGCTTCATATCAAAATGTAAGGATGACTTCGGGACTCCGGTGACTGGGCCAACGCTGGCCAGGCTTTACCATTATCATCATAGACAGTTTGGGCTTCAGAGGAGAGGCTTTAATAAGAACTGGTACACCACTCTCTTCTTTCTCTCTTTTTCCCTCTCTTCTTTCTCTCCCTCCTCTCTTCCTCTCTTCATCTCTCCTATTTCAGTTAACTTTCCCTGTCGGCTCTGGCTTAATGGAGCAATAATCTAAAATGGTTAATAAAGAGTATATTGCAAGTAACAAGAGGAGCTTAATCCGAAGCTCCACTTGTCAAAATAAAAGTGTCGGCACAATAAAGCACTCAGACTAACATCCTGCTTGCTAAATTGCCGGACACTTCAATGATACTTCAATTAGTTATGCCTTCTCAAATTGGATTGGGTTTCTGAGTCAACCAGAGAACAGGAATAATGTTCTCTGCATAAAACCACCATAATATTTTGAAACAGTTACTGAACCACTCAAACACAGGGAGATAATTTTGTGTTACTGCAAACTAGCAGTATAGGTGAAATAACAGACAGTAGTACCTGCACCAGATTGTAGCAATAACTTCATTCCTAGGGAGGCAAAGCATAGCATTTTACGGGTATAATGAACAGGAGACCGAATTATAGACTTTTTTTATGTACTAGAAACTGTTCATTTATTTTCACTGCATCTTTTGTCGGCCACCAAAAGTTTTCAGATCTACAAAAACATCTTTGTCTTAATCAGAGTAAGCTTGTTCAACCATCCCCAATACTTTGTCAGGTCATATCAGGTCAGTCATTGCTATTCTTGAAAATTACGTACCAATTTTGCAATGCCTCCAGACAGTTCAAACACTTGTGCCTATAGGGTTCTAGCCAAAATTTGCCAGGTTTATAACGGAAAAAATTAAGAGATCACAGCACAGTATTTTGTTTCACTCATTTCTAACTAATTTATGGGTGTGCGTGTGTCAATTTTATTTTATTGCTTTTTTTTGCAAAATGCAGCCTGGTTGTTCTCCATTTCTCATTAATGAAGCGCTTCTTCCTTGCTTTATGGGTTTTCAGTCCTGCTTCTAGGAGCCTGATATGAACTGTCCTAGCACTGCACTTCATACCTGCACGTAATGTTTCCTGTTCCTTCTGAAGGTCACTTGATGTCATCCTATAATAAATGAGAAACTGTCGGATAAGTTAACAGTCATCTCTGGCATTAGAATGTCGCTCCCACCCTCTAACTTGCTGGGATCTGGTCAATCCCAGTGTCTCCTGCTTCACCTTATTCCTGTATACTGCTGTCTTAGAAATTTTGAACCTGGAAGCAACCTGCTGCTCAGCATAGCATTCTGCCAGCAGAAGACTAATTAAACCAGTATTTAGAAATGCAAATTATTAAAAAATATATAGAGTGGTCTCTTAATTTTTTCCATAGCTGTATACACCGGTAATAGGGATGGACAATATGGTGATATTTTATTGTAACTAGTTACAAATGTGACCACCATGTCCATTTCAGGGGTATCACAAGAATCGTGATACAGCACTACATTTACATGTAATTATGTCATTTAGCAAATGTTTTTGCCCAAAGCTTCATACGAGTAAGCTAAATAGCACATTCCAAGCATTTGAGCTGCAGAGAATTTGACACGGTTAGGTAGGGCTAAGCTGAGCTTCCACTGAATGCTCTGCTGCCAGCAGACTATTAACACTATTATTATAACAATAGAACAAACTGGCAAGGGCCTATTATGCAATACTAAATTACAAAGCAATTTCAGAGCGCATAACATCTCAGCACCTGAAATACACCGATTGTCTGGCTATGCACATTTTTATGAGCACATTGTTCTCCGCTGCAGTGTCGTCCACATATCTGAACAAAACCAGAAGGATACATTTGTTACCGATGCAAAAGATTCAAAATACACATTTATTGCTTAATTCTTTTATTTATCGTTTAATTTTTAGTATTTGTATTTACATACATACATACTATGATTGTATTGTATTGATGTTTCTTGTAAGGATTGACTTGCTAGATAAATGATTGTTTATTAAACATTTATTTACAGAAACTATTACCAGATTTTGCAGCCAGAAAGGTTTTTTTCGCATTTAGTTCATTTGCATTGGTCAAAGAGCAGGATCTCATGCACAAACACATTTTCAAGATTTGTCAAGGGCAAATTGCATACATATGTGTATGTACCAGGTTTAAAAACCAGATATTTTTATTTGCATGTATGCGGTTTTCTGTTTTGGTTTGTACAATGAACTTTATGCAACATTTGACAAATGAGGCCCCTGCAGCATTTTCTGACCCCCATATGAACACCACTTACCAGTATCCCTGGTACTGGTTTGCCAGTCAGCCTGTAGAAATTGTATTTATTTAAAATTCTTTCCTAGTTTTATTTTTCACCCTCAGTTTTCTTGAGTTCTCTTGTGCTACAAAATGGTAAACTGTAAATGAGAAGTGGATGAAAGTATTGACTGTTAGCTACATGCTATCTCTTGTGAGAAAACACAGGCCTATGGTTTTTCAGGTCATGGAGGTTTCCTCCGCAGCAACCAGTAGCGTGTTGCTGGGTCAGTCTCAGATCCACCTCCTGGAAAGCGCGTATGAATTGACGGTGCGGACCGTGTCTCCCCTTGGGGAATCTGCTGACTCAGTGCCTGCTCAGGTCCTGCCAGACCTACTTTCAGCCATCAGACACGGGGTATCTCTGGATCCAAACTTGGAAATACCTGTGAGAAATGTGTCCACGCTCCTTCGGAACCCACCACTAGGAGCCCCTGCCAATTCCTTGGATCAAGCCTCAATGGTCCATGGAGAGAGAGGTAGCATACCAGAGGTACATCATCATGTGAACTGGTTTCTTATCATACTCCTCACTTCCTATTTAATACTGTATTTTCAGTCTAATTAGTTGGATATGGGCACTATTATACTGAATATCAAAAGATATAAAGCGCATGTACTGCCTAGACAAAAGTAAGTGGACACCGTACCATGCATGTCGAATATGGAGTTGCTCCTATGACAGCCCCCACCACCTCTGGCAAGGCTTACCACTGGATTTTTGAGTGTGGTTATGGGAATGTGAGCCCATTCAGCCACAAGAGCATTAGTAGGTCAGGCACTGATGTTATGGTCAGAAGGTTTGAATCAGATGGGTTTTCAATTCATCCCAGAGTGTTCAGTGGAATCAATGTTGCGAAACTATGAATTTATGGCTCCTGCTTTGTGCAAAGGGGTACAGTAATACTAGAACAGGAAATGGCCTTCCTCAAACTGTTGCCACGAAATTGAAAGCACACAGTTGGCTAAAATGTCTTTGACCACTGATGAATTAAGGTCACACTTCGCTAGAGCTAAAGGGCCTAAACCAAGCTCTGCCATAAATCAATATGCCCCATCCAGCAAACTTTATATTTTGGCACTATTTACTAAGGTAGGTAGTGTTCTCCTGGCATCTGTCAAACCCAGATTCATCTGTCACAACATCAAATAGTGAAGCCTGATTCATCGCTCTTGTCTTGATACATTTCGACTGCCACAGTCCAATGGCAATGTACTTTATACTAGTCGAGTCAATGCTTGGTGTATTTGCTAATTTCTAAACTGAGGAAAAATTTTACATGCCACGCACTTCAGCGCTTTGTCATCCCACTCTGTCAGCTTGTATGCCTACCTCTTTGGTGTTGTGCTGTGATTGCTTCTAAACACTTCTGTTTTACAAAGACACTTCTTGACTGGAACAAGTTAACACATGGAAGAAGTTTGATGGACTAGTTTGTTGCAACAGTGGCATCCTGTGATGGTACCATGTTCAAAATCACCAATATCGTGTCTGTCTGTGGAAATTCTCATGACTGTGTGCTTCATTTAATGCTCATTTTATCAATGAGTTTAGCTAGGAAAAACCATAATTATAATACAGTAATCCCTCACTTATCGCGGGAGATAGGTTCCAAGGCCGACCGCTATAACTGAATTTCCGCGAAGTAGGGACGCCATATTTATTTAATTATTTAACGTGTATTTGGACGTTTTTAAACCCTC
>JAODUD010000036.1:16487870-16503377 GCA_026784285.1 Stomatorhinus walkeri
CAGGGGGTTTTAAACCTGGGGTTTACAACACCCCCCCCCCCCCCCGGGGGTCCACAGAGCAGCTGCCGAGGGTGTACAGAAATGTCAGTATAATCAGCCAGAAAGCTCTGTATAATCTCCCAGTTTACACAACATAAAAATATTCAAAGAGTAAGCAAAACATATTACAAATATTAATTCTTGGTTACTTGTGTGATATAGCACTAGTGGGAGAGTGTCTGTAGCTGTGGCATGTTTGCTGTACAGCCTCATTGGCTTCTTTGCATCATGAGAATCACTATTGACTCAGTTTCCTAAAAGAGAACACCACACTGGCAAAATGCAGATGCCCCCTCTCCCGGACATCCAGGAAGAGGAGGAACCCTACTCAGATAACCCAGAGTCTGGGGGAGCTAGTTGCACGGTAAATATCTACAATATGGTTTATTCTTGTTAGATCAGTCATCCCTTTTTAATTTCCATTTATCCAGTAATAGTTATGGGGATCCAGAACTTATATTAATAAAAAATGGACATGTCTTTAAAGTTGTAGCTCTTTGCAATAATCTGATTGTTACCATCTTTTGTAGGCTGTATTATTTTATCAGAGCAGTCTCATTTGCTCAATACTGCATCTGTTATTCTAAGGCAAGACCTGGTTGCAAGTTCACATTCTTAATCATGCTTGGTTGGAGCGCAGCTCACTGGGTTAGGCCTTGGTGCTAGTGATTGGAGGGTCACTGGCTCAAATCCTCCCCTTGGCATAATAGCTGGAGCCTTAAGTAAGGTCTTAAACCACTGAAACATGTTGCAGGTGAACCTTTTTAATGGCTGACCCTTCTGTCTCACCTGTATGTGTATGCATGCTTCAAGGGAGAGTAAGATGGGATATGCAAAAACTAAAAAATAATTCCAATGTACTTGCATAAATGGCAAATAGAAGATTCCTACTAATCTTACACAACAGTTGTTTTCATAGTTCACCTGCATATACTACTCACTAATTCTTATTCTGCTAACTGCAGAGTTATGATAACCTACTTCCTTTAAAATTGTGAAATAAGAAATAAGATTTTTAATTTTTAATTGCTTTATATGTAGTAATTCATTATTGCTGACTGGGATGTCCTGCTCATAAGAGTTCAGTCCTAATTAACAATCGTACTACTTGCAGGTATTTCTGTTGTTATATTTGAATTTAATATACTTAAAGAAAATATAAAAAATACGAGAAAGTACAAGAAGAATATTGTACTTCTGAGTCTGTAGGTGGCAGCAATGTGTTTTATTACTTTGAAGATGCAAGAGATTTGTATTCCACAAAGAGTTTTTTTTTTGCAAATTTATTATATAACATTTTACTTGATGGGCACAAATAGTATAGCATTATACAATTATTTATGTATTAATTAACCGCAAACTAAATCTTTGTTACATGCCAATCTCATATTAATTCATCATTAATGAAACATGATGCATGTTTTATCTCTATCAGTTACTGTATTTGCTACTATATCTGTTAATTCTGTAAACCTTTGTGAACTACTGAAGGAATAAGTAATGAATAACACCAGTGAAATACTATTCTCATGTTTGTTCATCATTAATGAATTGTGACATCTTTTATGTGCAGTAGCAAATATATTTGTTCATGATTTGTTCATAATTTGTACTATACTAACAACTGAGTTATTACGAAGTATCAGTGCCCCTTCAAGTAAAGTGATATTTATGACTACTAATAAACTTAAAAATCTAAAATAATAGTTTCATTCTGGGGGATTTAATCATTAGCTTTTCTTCCTCTTTAATGGTGGTGTGTTTTCCACTCCGTGAAATCTCTTGTCTTCTTTCCCTATGGCTACACACCCAGCCAGACCACTATGAGACGGACAGTGATGAGGAACTTTTGCGAAGGCTTATGAGGCTACCCTGGCAAGCTCAAAATAAGAAACATCTCATCAGCATTTCTGAAGGAACAGAGGAGGAGGACAACATAGAAAAATGTGCAGAGCCACCACGGCCAAGCTCTACACAGATTCAGCAACTTGGACCACAGCAGGAGCAAATTATTGCTTCCAAGAACATGGCATCACCACCAGACAGACACTCAGACAACAGCTCTGGGCCTGTAGGAGGTGATCATCTTCCAAGGATCAGCAAACCCCAAGGCTCTGAGGTTTCATATGTCACTTCCAAACCTAGGCATTACATTGATGGAGACCAAGGTGAGAGGTTAAGTGGAAGATGTGGAAGAACCCTACATGCTAAGAGCAAACCAGAGCGCAGAGTACATTACTCAGATATTGTGGAAAGTATCAGCTACCAGGAAGAGGACTCAGATAACAGAGTTAATGCCACCATCACAGAAATGTTTAAGGCACCTGAAAGGGTACATCAGTCTTATCATGTGGAAAGCTCACACAAGGGTGAAGACCAACTGAGGAATGCTGCCTTACAGAAGAACCTAATGTCCCCCATTCGGCATTCATCAGGCCAGTACCTAGGGAGTAAGACTATTATAAGGACCAGGCCCAGTCAAGGTTCAGGAATGGAAATTAACTTGGAGTATGGAACAGAAGACGATGACGAAAGAGTCCTTGGTGGTCCAGCTGACGTTTTTGTAGAAAAGATGTCTTCAGAATGGTGGTTGGAGGGTGACCAATCAAAGCTGCTGCAGGGGTTTGTGAGCTGCTCTGACCAGTTGAATAAATTCACAACAGATACCTACAGGGCCAGGAAACCACAGCTGCTGTCTGATAAAATCTATGAGCACAAGGTAGCCCGTATCCCACAGCACCACCACAGGAGAATAAGAATGGGTGCCTCAAAGAAAGAGGGCTCTTATGTGGATAACCACCATAATAAGACAGAAGACGACCACAAATCATACCAGCAATGTGCCAAATTTGAACAGGTGTTGAAGGGTCAGAGTATCATAGACAACTATGAAAGGGTACGTTTGATTTCATTGTTTAAGCAACCCATTTTGATTAAAGCAGTGGTTTGAACAGTATCATAATTGTGCTAACCAGTTCTCATTTTTTATGTATTAGTAATGATTTGCTATTTCCAGCTAAGAGACCTTAAAATGATATAGCCTTCCTTAAGAGATAAAATAGAGAAATATAACCAATGGACTTTGTGTTTATTAGGACACTTGCAGCAATGAAGGAAAATTATCTGCTACAGTAAGCTGCGCCCAGGAAAGACGGAGGCAATCCTTAATGAGAGTGCGAACAAAAACCCGGCGGCATAAAGGTCAGTCTATAGCAGATCCAAAGCTGAAGGGCCGGCCCAACCCATTTTGAGGCCCTAGGCAAAATTTGATCAAGCTAGTTGTCATATTCCTCGGATATGGAATACATATGGTTTTGGGACTGATCTGCCCCCAGTGCTGCCACAGACACATTTGAATTAATTTTTTAAAATGTAGGTGTATTGTCTGTATGACGAAACTGATTACATTTCGAGACCGATCGCCTAAAATTGAAGCAGCATCACAAAGTGAGAGCAAAGAAAATGTCCATTTTGGATACATGAAATTGCTAGCATGATATCTCGAAAAATATTTTTTCCAACTATCTGAAACTGATTACATTTTGAGACAGATCACCCCAAAATTGAAGCAGCACACCATAATCATAGCAAAGAAAGGGGCTGTTTTGACAGTTGATGTTGTTAGAGTGATAACTGAAAAAGTATTTGAAAGATCTTTTTGAAACTTTTAAGACACATCGTATGGGTCAGGAAATGGAAATGGTCAAATTCTGAGACAACTCGCCCCCCAAACTGAAGCAATGCTACTTAGTGGCATAAAGAGAAGGGTGACTGAAGATAATATTTGGCCTTGTGAATGTGACAAAGCAAAAATTATTTGATGGGTCTTATTACTGCTCCAGAAAAACATTATATGGATAAAGATCTATACCTAGTTTCATTTTGAGACAAACTGCCCAATAAATGAAACAGCCACACTATGTGATAGCAAAGGACGTAAAGGTCAGCTATAGAAAATACTTGGTCTTGTGGGCATAATAACTCTGAAAGTATTTGATGGCTCTTTTTCAAACCTTGCAAATACATTGTAGGGGTAAAGATCTGGACTGTATCAAATTTTGAGACAAATCACACCAAAATTGAGGCAGCACTGCATAATGTTAGCAAAGAGAAGTGCAGCCTCAGACACGTATGTTACTATGATAACTCAGAAAGTATTTAACATATCTTAAACAGTCTTTGCAGACACATTAAGCGTGAAATATCAATAAGTAAGGGTGAAAATATGGATTTGATACAATTATATTGCGTTTTGATTTGGAAAAATTTATCAAGGGAGGGTTTTAGACACTTAGCCCTAGTTCTAATCAGCAGTCCACATAAAAGAACAGGCACAGGTGTGGTGAACTTGATTACATGAAGACACACATAATTTGGACAAACCATCAATTAAGTTATATTTTCCTGCCCAGAAAATGTGAAATGAAAGTTCTAGACATATAATTCATAGGAGGTCCTTGCTTTAAAGAAACACCTGCCACTAGCAGTGAGGTCTGAAGCAGCATGATGACATTCTCATTCATTTACAACCAGATGGAGCAAGACTGGCAGCCCCACAGGCTGGGAGAGATCTGGATGGGCTCTTTGAAGACAATCCGACACGTATCTTTGTCGCTTTATTTCCTTATGAACCTGCTGTCATGTCCCCGAACCCGGACACCGCAGATGAAGAGCTGCCCTTCATGGAGGGACAGATCATCCAGGTAACACTGTTTGCTGCCCTGCTTTAGTACATGAACTGGGAAAATAATACATATTTCTTAGCAGTTCATTTACTCAAATTAAATTATGAATAATTTTGCTATTGTTAGTTGTGCACTTTTAGCCCTCCAAATATGATTTTTGTAATATTTTTTCAAATCTGATTATGGTTAGCAGTTGTAAGTATTGAGAAATTATCATAACTACTATGAGACCAATCTGGGTAAAATATACAACATAATATTTTTCGATAATGCTTTACATGAACTCCACCTTCATAATGAATTCATTATGCATTTATAGAACATGCAGTGCACATTCATAATGCATTCATTGAACATTCATAAGCAGCATGCAAATACACCTTAACATCCTAACATCCCTTAACAGCTTTAACATGCATCAATAACAAACGTTACATGATTATACAATTATAATGTTTGTTATTATTATATAATGTTTGTTATTAATGTATATTACAGCTGTTAAGGGATGATAAGGTATACAATACGTGATGTTTATGAATACATTATGAAGGTGCACTGAACATTTTATGAATGCAATATAAAAGCATTACGAAGGTGCAGTTAGTGTTTTTCAAATCATGCATATTGCATCTAATATCGACTGTGGTACATCAATGTGTGCCAATGAAGTCATCTTAGAAATCACTGGAAAGTTTCATAAAAGTGAGATAAGGAATAAATACAGTAATTCATATTTTCTGCCCAAGCATTTAGAGAAACTATAGTTTTAACAGTTTTACAAATATAAAACATTTTATTGAATAGTGTTTCTGCGAAATATCTAAATTATTATCACTTTGTTAATATATGGATTATCAGGATCCTTCATAGTCTTTTGTTTGCTTTTGTGTCCTTGCCTCCCTTCAAGTATGACCACAGGTTCTCAATACAATTCAAGTCCCTAATAATATTAAATGTTATCATGCTCAATTAGGAGAGTGTAACTAATTCACAAAAAAATTATTACAACACATAATCATTGTATTTGAATTCTTAAAGTTTAATTTTATAGAATTAAATCTGTCACATCACAATTTGAATTTTTTATGCCGCTGAAATTCTAACCTTTAATATTTATGCATTAGAAATATGCATCAGTTTTTTTTTGCTTTTAAATTACCATCTTCAAATTTTCTATATTGTAGTTTCACTGCTATTTTTCCATGTTCACAAATTCAGGATAAAACAAATTCAGGGTTTAAAGCTACAAATAAAAAAAAACGGAAGTTTCAAAAATTCAAACAGAACTTTTCAAAGTTGCTCCAATTTGATGGTCCGAATTCACATGCAAAAATATGAGGTTAAAATACGAGTTATACATCGGGGATACCAAGGCTAAGCAATCAAATCTGTGGCTGCGTTCGACTTGGGCTTATGTCTGTCTGCAGCTGACGCGACGTGGAGCGCGATCTGCCAGCGGCTGCAGGGTAAACTGACTGCAGCCAAGTGGGACAACTTCTGGAACTTACAATTGCTTAGTTTTAAACATTGTCTCAACTAAGTAACCGGTCCTCATCTTAAAAGATAAAAAGAATAAGAATATCAGCTAAATGCAAATATTCTTTTGGTATATAGTAGTAAATTATCGCCTGGAATAATTTTAAGAACCCATGTTAATACGTGATACATTGATTGTGCATTTTCATTAGGTATATGGAGATAAAGATGCTGACGGTTTTTACTATGGAGAAACAAATGGCCACTTTGGCTATATTCCATGCAACATGGTGTCTGAGATCCAGGTGGGGGATGAAGAGAGCAGACAGCAGCTACTGAAATGTGGCTATCTGCCTGCAGAGGTCCTCATGGAGAAATCAGGTGCCTCAGTCTGTCTCTCTTACACACACAAACCCAAAAATATACATAAAGTCCACCACTTTGTTGTTTTCAAATCTTCCAGTGGAAGTTTATGTAGCCTCCCCTTCATTATTTTCTGCCATTAGTGGCAATGGGAATTTTTTATTTTTTGCAGAACAGAAAGTCTTACTTTTGAGCACTTGAATTTTTTCAGTCAGAAAATCTGTGCCAGCCTGCTGACAATGGTGCTATGAAGTGCAAGACCTTATGAAGTGAAATGCGGCACATGGCAGTTTTTACAGTGTAGAAGATATTTTACATAATAATGAATAAAAAATTGGCTATTTTATTTTGAGTACTAATGGCGACTGTTTAACACAGGAAGTGAAACGTGACATGGGCCCACCTGTGTTTTTGTGTTCTGCCTCAGCAGGAGGGAAGATTTCACACTCTTCGTGGATTTTGCTTGTCAGTCTTCCATTGCTTTTGTACCCACCATTTAATTGAACATCTTAATTAGGCAGGTCCTTAATATTTTTTCATTTCCTAAAATAAATTTCCTAAAAATTTCAACCCTGTTCCCAAACTAAAAAACAAACTCTTAGCTGAAGCTGTATTCAAAAAAAATCATACAAAACAAATTCATCCATATAAAGCACGTAATCAGGATATGTTCACAGTGCTGTGTTAAGTTGCGTGTTGAGGTGTGATAATCCATGTCAGGGAGGACATTTTGAGTTAGGCCAAAATTTGACCTAGCTGATTGTCTTGTCGTTGCACATAGATTCCCGTCACTCAGCTATGAAGCTTAAGGCCCAAACTCCCTGCAGGATGGTGGCGATCTTTGATTACGATCCTAGGCAAAGCTCTCCAAACATTGATATTGAGGTAATGGCTTTGAAGACTAACAACATTATAAAATGTGCTTTGTTAGGTAGAGCTATCAGCATCCACTAACACCACTATGGGCAGGGCTGACAAGAACACCACTCCATCATACAGATCAGCCTGTATTTCTCTGCAGGCTGAGCTGACCTTCAAAGCAGGGGACACTGTCTTGGTGTTTGGCAGTTTGGACAGCGATGGGTTTTTCTATGTGAGTGTGGAATCCAAAATGTGTGACTAGACTTGTGTGTCATTGGACTGACGAACCTAGAATATGATTGGGTATTCAGCATAGAGCTCTGTTTCAGGGAGAGCTGAACGGACAACGGGGCCTAGTTCCATCCAACTTCCTCCGAGCTGTATCTGAGACTGAGGTAGAGGAGTGTTGGGGAGCAGGGAAGGTGAGCAAAAATGTATCTATGTATATTCTTTGAATGCAATGTCTGGTTTTCTAGATAAATGCTAAATACAGTCCTTCCACTTTATTGTTGCAATAGTGAAGACACATTTTCATTACAATTTCAAAGGAGCCAAAGTTCTTAAAATTTAATTTGTGGGAAATTATACTTCTCTAACCTTCATCAAACAGAAAAAGATCAGTGAAAATGCTGATCAGCCGAATCATTAGAGCCTACTAATTTTCCAGTGATATGTCTCAAAGTATTTAAAATCTTTATGTCTAGTCAAAGTATCAGTCCCAAAAAAAATCAATATCATTGAACATTCATTAAAATAATTAACTATAATTAGGTACTGTGAATATAGGGTGACCAGATCATCAGGAGGACACTTTGAGCTAGGACAGAATTTGTAAACTACCATTTTACTCAAAAGGACCTGGATTTGACTGAGTTCTTGCTGTGTGCTGATTGGTTAGTCTCTATATTCACGCATGTGTCATTGATGTTCAATCAAAGAAACAAACCAATCAAAGTGCAAGAAGAAGTGATCTATTTAGCCAAGAACAGGAGCCTTTCAGTTTTAGTTTGTAAAAGCTGAAGTAGCTCAAAGTGTCCTCCCTGATATGAATTATCTGGTCACCCCATGTGGGTGGAGAAAGGCTAATTATGACAAATTTGTTGGAACACAATACACAGAAATACAAAGCTTCATGTCACTATTGAAATATTCAGAGCTTTAGGTTCACTGATCTGCATTAGGCCACTAAATCCATCACTTATATTGTTTTTTCTGGGTTTCTTTCAGCCGTTTACATGTTTTTCCTTGTTCTTTGCCCTTTGTTTGGAAATAACAGGGATGCAGGAGGACCGTGCATTATAAGCATTAAGTGTAAGTGTTACTATTCGGAGCCCTTGTATTTAGCAAGCTGGGTATCCTAACTTAAGTTTCATATAGTCTATGGTAACCTTCTAATCTTTGTCATTGCTGTACTCTCCTCTTATGTACCCTTGCTTAATAGATGGAATAAGAAAGTTTTCGAAAATCTCAAAAACCCGTCCTGTGCCTGCTTGTTCTTTATCTCTACTGCAGGAAAGCCTTCCATTGGTTATGAAAGACGGAACCCCTATGGAGTAATTTCAAGCAAAATTTCTTCAGCTTTCAGTGGTTCTCCTCAATCGTGAATCACATTCTCTGGTTTGGGTCCTTGGGGCCTCCGTCCTCCATGGATTTGTTAGTATGTAGGTTTTTGTGTGAACTGGAATTTTGTTCTGGTTTTTGTGGCTTCTGATAGTATCAGTTGTAGGGACTTGATTCAGATGAAGATGTCTCTAGCAGTCTAGCTAGTAGTTATCAATATGACAAACCAGTTAAGTTCTCCCCAAATAAGCTTGATGGGCCCATACATTTCTTATGTTCTTATGGACACCATACATCTTCATATATTGCACATTTGGGTGCTCTTTTGCCAGTATGGCCTTGTTTACCTCTAGGGACTATTGTCCATTGTTATGGTTACAATGCTGGGTTGAATTTTAAGGTCAAGAAATTGTTCATTGTTTTTCTGTGTGAAGCTGTTAAATGTGTACCTGAGACAGGTAGTTTTGGGCTGCCTCAGATGCTTTATTTTTAAGGTGATAACTCAAAAACTATTTGATGGATCTTTTCAAACTTTGCAGGGGGGGTTGTTTGTATGTTGAACTGGAACCCAAAATTAAAAAAATAAATAAATTTAAACTTAGTGGCAGCAATGGGAAGTGTGAAAGCAGATGACATTTGAATGATAAGTCAAAAAGTATGTGATAGATCTCTTTACTGCTTTATGCAAACACTATATGGATGGAGACCTACACAAGATTTAATTTTCACACAAATTGCTCCAAAAATGAGGCAGCGTGGTAGCAAAGGAAGAAAAAGGAAGCAGTAGAATACATTTTGGTCTTGTGAACATCATAGTTCTAAAAATATTTGATGTTTTTCAAACTTTGAATGCACATGATATGAATGACAAACTTAAAGTGATCAAATTTTGAGGTAGATTAGCCACAAATTGAAGCAGTGCTGCATAGTGATGACAAAGAAAAGAGCAGCCTCAGCCAGTATAACTCAGAAACTGTCTGGTCTTTTCCAGACTTTGTAAACTCATTGTATAGATGAAGACTGTCCAAATTTTTAGACAAATCACACGAAAACTGAAACAACAGTGCATACTGACAGGAAAGACAAAGGTAAGAACCTTAATCTAGTGAACAGGATAACTTTGTTATTATTACTCTAATTACTCTATTTGATTTTTGATTAATCTTATTACCACTTCACAAGAACATTATTTGGATGGAAATTTACACCTGCAAATCTTCCATGATAGACCCCAAATCACCCTAAAATTGAAATTGCAGCAGAGGGTGAAATGGAGGCTATATCCAGCTACTTGTAAACACGGCTATCTGCCATGTAAACTTACTCCGTGGATCTTTTTTCAATCCTAGGAACATTATATAGGTCAGTAATTCTTGACCTATGGGGCACAAAATGATTTGCTGAATATTCTATAATACAGTTTATGCTGTTCGTTTTTTTTTTGGTCGCCAGCCTCCCCATTTGGCAAATTCTATCAGCAGTAGTCTTATATCCGGTCAGCAAAATATGTTTCGGTGCAAATTATTGTGGGGGAATTTTACTTTATCAAGTTTTTTGGAGAGGTGGGGAGAATGTATAAGGTATGCTTGTGATAATATTTTTGTTATATTGTAATTTATCAAAAGTGAATCCCTCTTCCCTCACTTAGCTAAATTTACCGTGGGGGAGACTTCAGTTACAGTATGTATGTCTTTTACTCTATTCCTAGTCAGCGGTGGCACCTGAAATAACTGGCTGAAGTTTGGTGAAGCTGATTACATTAAGTCAAGGCACACAAAGTGCTTCAGGATTGCCAGATAAATGACCCGACCCTGCACTAGGATCCCGAGCTTCGCTCAACTGTATGTGTTTGTGTGTATGTCTGAAGCAGAAGCCATTCAACTACGTTAACCATTCCACTATTAGGCAACTTAATGTCACTTGTTCATCAACAAGATTCAAAACTATATATATATACAGACACACACAGACGCTCCTCTACTTTCAACTTACGAAATTTCAGACATACGAACGAGGAGGACTGTAAGTCCAAATTGTGTTCATTGGGCTCCCATTTCCTGTCCACAACATCATTTTTTAATTCTGCGTGCAAGTGATAGAGCCAAGAGTTACAAATACTTTGATCTGTCATGTATACCATGTAGACTGTAAATAACTATGTTCATTTTGTTTGATTTTTTTTCATTTGCAAAATGGACATGTCAGTGCAGTTGTGCAAGTCAACGAATGTGTACATGGATCTTTTATTACCCAAACACAATGGCACTGAGTCTTATGATACAAGCCTGAAAAGGTTGATTGATGCAATTTATGTCTTTGGATGACAGGAGCTGGCATTCTGGGGACACAAACTCTTATAGCAAATAGATATGTAAATGGTAACTAAATGACTACACAGCTGTTATGTCATGGAAAATGCTAATTATAGTGCAAAAGAAAACTAAATAGAATGTAAATATTAAGACATATTCATAATATAAATGGCACTTTAAGACATGGACATAAAAACATAGAAATACAGGTAAAAACCTAATTGGTGGGGAAAGATTGTGTAAACTGGCATGTAAGTGGAATGTGCAGTAAATAGTAGGTGTTGTTTCAGAGCTACATGCTAGAACTAGGACTCCTGGTATTCAAGTACAAACACATTTATTGGCTTTGACATCACCAGTTAGTCCATCCAGTACATCTAGAAATTATAGAGGCTGGGGGTTGTGCGAGGAGTAAGTATCAGATAGGCGGGGGGGGTGACATGGGTTTCTGGGAAATACAATGCTATTATTTGGACAGCCTTTTGCAGCATGTGCAGCTAATAGCTTTGTAAAACATTATACAATCAAGTTCCTGACCATATGAGGTGCTTTTCTAACTGTGAAAATTTGAATATTTGTATGGCTGAAAAAGAAAATCATTTTATTGTGATGTTGTTAAAGGTTTGCTGACAGTTTTTCTTAATGAAAAGAACTACTTCTCAACAACCGTTTCTCAATAAATTTCTGTAACTGATAGGAGGGTATTTTCTGTGCTTCTCTGGCACATCCCTGCTTTACAGAACTATTTAAACTAGTATCTCAGTATTAGATGATTAGAAGCTGAGGCTTAAAAAAGCTAATGGATTTTAGCCTTAAGTGATGATTGTTAGTCTTAATGCACCCACTTAATAGAGTATGATGGGAATGTATGTATGCTGGTTTCTGCCTGGTTTATATGTACCATCTGCAAAAGAGCTGACAGTTCGCTACCATGTGTAAGTATGATTAATCCATTCAATGACATACGGTGCAAACGAGTGTTCACTTTTTAGTTTCAGCGGATACCTAACATGTCTATAGGGAGTTTTTGTTCCTCTATCGGTAGTATTCTTCTTTAAAAAAATCATTTCTGTAAATGGAGATAATTTGTGAATATAGCTGTATATAGCTGTATCTGTGTCCTTCATACTATCTATGTACTTGTAGACATTTAGCTGGCAATTGCCACAAAAACTGGTCCAGGGATATTTTGAGAGTAATTTAAATTTTATTTTTGCAAGAATAAAGTGTATGTTGTTTTTCAATACAGCTTCCAGTTGATGATGTGATATTATCCAAAGAGATGGGTGGAGTTGGCAATGATGTAGCAATGTTGTATGATAACATAGTTTAGTTCAGTTTTCTTCCGTTTAAATGGACACCGAAATTAACACTACTGGCATTACATTAGAAAAAACTTTGTAATTTTGTTGCATGAGTATTGATGTTTTGTAGTTAGATTGTATCAGTGTTTATCACCAGTTTGAGAACAAAGCCTTAAGTTACACAAAAATATAATTATGTGCTTACAATTAACATTATTATTGTAATATATTATTGTATTTCAATTATTGTAATTATTGTAGTATATGTCCTAAAATATAAAATAAATGCAAATATGACAAGGTTCTGTAGATTATATTTTTATTTAATACACCAGGTATAAAAATTCATATTAATTGCATAAAGGAAAATTCAGCATAACAAATTATTATAATAAAAAATTATTGTCACTAATAAATACAAACAAACTTCCTTGAATGTTACACATTGGGCTGCCTCTCTGATCTTTATTTCCTGGTCCGGATTCCACAGAAGCTAACAGTACACTCATCCATAAAGTAGGAAACACTACACTGTGCAGCGGAGTTTAGTACTGCTTTCTACTTTATGGATGACTGCACTGTATCTCCGGGGTCTTCTTCCACCAGGTGGCGACGTTCATTTCTTGGGCCACACTCTTGAGTTACATTCACTCTCCAATTCATCTCTCCATTAACACCCCCCACCTTCAGTCACAGACTGAAAATGAAATAAAACTAAACAACCTAGAAAATGCTAATAGAATTTCTCATATAAGATGCTTCTTTTTGAATCACCATTTTACCAGTAACCAGTGTACATATCATTAATAAGAACACTGTATTAAAAAAATTCTGAAGCACTTCAAACAGTTCTGTTCAATTCAGGTTCAAAAGGATTCAGGTACAACCATAGTGAAAATTTTACGCATTATAAAATGATTGTAATATTGAAAGTATGGAACAATACAATAAAAGACAAATTATATTGAAGAGCTGTTGACAGAGTACTTTCATTGATGTCTAAAGTCTTAATTTCTCACATAAAAGCATTCATTTATTAGAAACATTAAACTTCCTGAGTGATGATGAAGACAGTAGGAAACCCTGCTTTGTACAAAGAAGCCATTTTGTGGCACATGAGTATTATACCTTTTTGGACTTAATAATGTTAAAGTATTTAAGCTGTCAAATATAGAATATCTCTATTTGAAAATCTGACCTTACATGTTGACACAAATGTGTACTATTCAGCTTGCACCAGGTAAAAAAAGTAACATTTTATAAGTTACATTAATATTACTACATTTCCGCTTCACTTCAGGCGAAGACCAGAAACCTGATATATAACATGAAAGCACAATCATTTTAAGCACAAAGCAAAAATAAGCAAAATTGTCACAGTTTAGATTATGAACTTAGTTTCATTTAATGTTTTTATCATTAAATTTCAAATTTAATTTTAATTTAAAAATAATACCTATTTTCCTTAAGAAGATTCAAAATAAGTGCATATTGAAATATGAAATATAAGAATTTTTTTGTTATTTGCTAATCACTTTTCAATAAGAAAGCTTGCCTGACAATCTTACCGGCTTCCACTCTTGACGTTGTAAAAGAAACAGGCCAGTAAGAGAGAGATCTCCTCCTTTTTAGCTGATCGTCACCCACGTGATGTAAACCACAGGAAGAAGGCCTCCCGTTTGCATGCGAAAGCCACCCGATGGGTGTGGTGTTCGCCCTGTTCAGTGGATGGCCGCTTCTGTCAACCTTATTGACGTTAATGAGTCAAAAAATACAAATAAAAAAAAAATTGTGAAAGAACTGTGAGTGAGGATGATCAGTGCCTCCGGAGCATGCTTTTGTATCAGGCTAAATTATGATCTCCTTCTCTAATCAAAAGTTCATGTGTAAGAGCTTGTTAGTTAGAATAATCTTCATAATGGTTTAATAATAGTGGTTCATGATGGTCACTATGACCGTGTAGAAGTGATATGGAAGGTGGAATGATAGTTTGGAAGAGACATACAAGCAGCAAAAGCCAAAACACTTGTGGAAGTGTGTAGCTCAGTCAGTTAAAACTGTATGCCAGTGATTGAAAGAGTTATGGTTCAAATCTCAAGGTCAGCAGCATAATTTAACCCCTGGCCCCTTGAGCAAGGCCCATAAACCCAACTTGGTTCAGAGACTGATAAAATAATCTGCTAAATCAATAGATGTACCCCTTTCCATTGTGAGTAAAGAATTGGGTTTTGATCAAATCTATATAAGGTCAAAGTATGTAACTGTTGTAATAACATGAAATATTATTTCAGACACAATGACCAAACGGACACAGACAAAACTATTTAATGTTAAACTGAAGCAGTGAGATGCATGAAGTGTTTACAACATGCCAATATGTTTTCCACTCTTTTGTAATATATCCCATGATCTCCCGCTCAAAATTGCCCTACACTATCTTTGAGTCTAACAAACTGGGACAGATTTGGTACCCTCTGAACATGCACTACTGTGGATTTGAATGAGTCTTGGACAGTTTTCTTAATAAAATAAAGCATAGTCTTGCATTGTAACCAAGAACCGTGGGACATTATTAAATTGTAGCTCATCAGCATTTAAAAAGCCTATAAGCAGTATATTATACTTATACAGCAGATGTATTGCAACCCAAGCATGGCTAGCACGTCTACATGCCTCAATGCACAGCTACCTTTACCCACATCAATCATTTTTAATGTTTGTACTTGTAGACGTTTCAGTATGACAGATGATAACGGTAAAACTTCATACCGCATTTAGCTACTTGTACTTCTGAGAAACACCACACCACTTTATCACTGATGCATTATGATTTATAAAGTCACATATATACATACATTTGTGTGTGTGTGTCTCTCTCTCTCTCTCTCTCTCTCTCTCTCTATA
>JAODUD010000036.1:16506380-16541082 GCA_026784285.1 Stomatorhinus walkeri
TGAGTTATTAAGTTCTTCCCAAGCGAGCTTGATGGGCCGAATGGCCTCCTCTCGTTTGTATAGTTCTTATGTTCTTAAACCAGAGAATATGAATGAGAATATCCCTGTGGATAATTTTTGTAGTGTTATAGGGCACCATATCTTGGTGAAATAGGCCACTGTCATAGAGGAATACTGTTGCCATGAAGAGCTGGTCTACAACAATGGTGGTATGTGTCACGGTAACATCTGCATGGATGCCAGGACCCAAGGCTTCCCAGCAGAACGTTGCCCAGAGCATCACACTGCCTCTGCTGGCTTGCCTTCTTCCCATATTGCATTCTGGTGCCATCTCTTCCCCAGCTAGGTAAACGACACAAACACACTGAGCTGCCCATATAATGTAACAAATTGTGATCCATCAGACCAGGCCGCCTTCCTGTACTGCTCTTTGGTCCAGTTCTTACAGTCACATGCCCTTTCAGCGTGTCAGCCATCAGCATGAGCACTCAACCTGTCTAGCCATCACAATTTTGTCACTCAGATCCCGACACTTGCCCATTTTTCCTGTTTCCAACACATCAGCTTCAAGAATTGACTGTTAATTTCCCTGATATATAATAACACTCTTGTCAGGTGCCATTGCAATGAGAAAAAACTGACTAAGTGACAGAAGCGTTCATATTCAGAGGAGCCAAGCAGTGACAGAATATTTTAATAATATCACACATAATCTACATTCTCTTTTAAGAAATGTATTTATTTTTAAAACTTGAATGCATTATTACAGATATTATTGCTAAACTAAGTTACAACTTTTAGTCAATGGTGAGCCAATAAATATTTGTATTTAAAAAATATATTTAGTCTATTATTATTGTAGCTGTCACAATTATCAACCGTCATAAAAATATCAGTGAAAAATGAAAACTTATCCTAGAAGTGCTGCTCACTTAACATTTTTCACAAAAATTGAATATTGTTTTATGTAATCTTTTTAGGGAACAATATATACATAAATTACAATCAACTAATCTTAACGTTTGTTAGGGTCAGCACCCGTCCAACCCTGCCCTTCGCGTCTCCTCCCTGTTTGGCCGCGTAGCTGTACATCAGGTTCCTCTGCTCGCTTCTGGGGTGGCCTTCTTGCCTGAAATGTGTTTTGGGGTCTTGTAATATAGTCGTGGTTAGTTCTGTTTCCCTGGTTGTGTTAATTTAGTCTCCTGGTTCTGCAATTTTCCCTGTTTGTTTCCCTTTGGTTTTCATTGTTTCCCCCAGTCTGTTCTATTTCTTTAATAAACTCCATTGGAGTTTTGGAGCTACTAAGTGGATTATCACCTTTACCCAGCCTGCATCATGTCTTGAGTCCCTGAGAAACGTTGCTCTACTTTTTCCCCTGAGTATTTGCACAGTGTAACTTCTGTATGTATGAACCACTTTAACAAATTTAACAATTTAACAAAACAGGACAAAGAGTATTGCTAACATGTCATCCACATTATAGAAACCAGTTATGGAATATATAGCTGTTTTGTTTGCATAAAATTGCTAGTCAAATTTTGAAATTATCAGCGTAAATGAAAACTTTTATTTTTATTTGTCGTTAGTTAACCAGCACTGTGTCATCTAATTTGCATTGTCAAAGTTTGTGTCAAAATAGCAAAAACTCTCCAATCTTCAAGCCCATAACATTTTCTTTAATCTCAATTATCCCTTAAATATATACACTATAGGAAGAAAAGTATTTGCCATTACACCTACAGGAACTTTTATGTCATCCCATTCTAAATCCATAGGCATACACCTGTTCCAATGAGTCTGAATGAAACACCTGTGTTCAGTGTTTGAGAAGTGTGTCCAATACTAATATCCTTATAGTGTATGACTGATGATTTTGCACCTGAATTTTCAATGTGGCTGGCATGAATACCTCCGTGCTGTATGATTTTTTTAACAGATCATATTATAAATCATGATCATGGACACAGTGGGGCATCTATTACTGTTCTTTTACTTTAGATATTTTTAAGTAGTTAAATGACTAACATATTACATGGTAAACAATGACAAGGAAATACATAGATACATTAAAAAGGTATTTGACCAGAGAAAGAGGTAGATGTGCATTTTTTGAAAATTATTTGGAAAGCTACTTCAGATGGGTACATTTTCATGAAAAGGGAGGGACCCCGATTCAATTTTACCCTTAAAGTGGAGAGCAACTCTTCGAAGATTAACCTGTGTACTATAACCCAAGGTTTCTGGGGACATTTGTGCCAGCAAGAGAAATGTAGCTGTGAATAGCTTATTCCGTCACGAAACTATGACAAAAAGAGGAAGTGGCTGCAGCGCAAAGTTTGTGAGAAAAAAAAAAAAAAAGTCTTGATAATGTCCTGATAATAGAGTCCATTGGCTGTGTGTAGTATTTGTATAATTTGTTTTGTTTTGGTTTTCACTACTTAATAAAAAGCCTTGAGTGATTAATTACCATTTAGGGTTATTGTAAAACACATATGCATCATCCAAAATAAATTCTTTATTGAAGGAACATCTTTTACTTCGGTTACAACAATTCACATTGTTTATTGGTAGGTTTATTGAAATTATTTCACAGAATTTAGACACAATTTTTTTAAATTGCTTGTGTTTATATTATCAATGATACCCAAGGATATAGCAAATGGAGCTTAAGCACTACCTTATATGGGCAAGGCCGTGAGGGAACCAACCAGTGAGAAATGAGCTTGCAGGCCTGTGGGTTCTAGCAACTCAGATAGCTTGCACAGAGAACATGTCGAACCATGCACGCAAAGCTAAGCAACTGTGTGTGGGTTGACACAAGCGGAGTTGTTTTCAAGGCTGTGGTTTAGGAAGTCCCATGTGAATTCAGAAAGTGAACTGGTTCCCGGTTTTGCTTTGAATAATTAGCTTGGTTTTGCTTCTGTATACTTTCCACTCACACGCGCGTTATGAGATTTCTTGCTGCATACCTGACAGTTAGTGTTAAAATGAAACTTTAAAGGAAACTTACATTTACATTGACATTTTGGGGGAAGAAAATCCTTTTAACATAAATTATATACTGCATTTGGGAAATGTAAAAATGAAAGAATTTTTTTTTGAATACCAATTTGTACATTCCTTTTTCACAAAGATATTACTTCACCATTTAATACAAATTTTTTACAGTGCAGAAAAGGAACTGAGATATTTCTATTGAACAGTACATTAATGCTGCACAGAAACAGTCCCTTAACAAAAATAGCTACTTTGTAATATAGTGCTCCAAAAAAAGTTATAAAGGTGTTTTTGTTCCATAAAAGTTAGCACAGGTCTCAGTGTTAAACGGTTATTTGTAATGTGTGTCTAATTCTATATATTAAAATGTGCAGCCTGATTGCACATCTTTTTGCCAATCCTGAGTGATCACTGTGCAGGAATACTAAATGTCACCTTTTTACATACACCTCTTCATCCAGTACTTTTCCATTTTTATAAAATCATAAATAGGATGATTTAAAAGAGCATTCTGGGTATGTCACAACTGATTAAACTGATCTCATTCATTAAATGTAATCTACAGTTCTCTCTTTATGACACTGAATCACATTCCAAAATAAAACATAGACCTATTGACAGAGAAAAGTAAAGAAAGGTGTAAAGGTCTTTTGAATAGGACTGGTGGTAAGATTACATGTTGTGGACATTTACATATATCCATTAATCAGTCCTCTAACCACACACCCTGGGTCCCAGAAGCCTATCCAAGGCAGCACAGGGTACCCTGAGGCACACCCTGAATGAGATGCCAGTCTACTGCGGATCACCAATTAACAACAGGCATAGGGAAGGTTTCTCAGGAATGGTGAAGTGGAAAATATGTCGTGGAGGGTAATAAGAAACAGAAGTTAAAGAATCTTTGAGAGTAACAGCCTATACTCATAGGACAGGTGGTTCTGAAAAAATGGCAATTTACCTATAATCTCTTATGGAAAATAATGATAAACAAAATGAAGAAAAAAGAAAATAAGTCACTTAACTTTGCCCTGGCATCATAAGGCCACTTAAGTTTACAGAAAGCCAAGCAGGGCGAGTAAGAAATATTTACAGTAAGCCTATATCTAATTAATGATGAATATTACAGGCTAAATGATTTCATGTCAGATCATGTATTAACTCTAGTCATAGTCATTTTAATTAGTCAAATGACTAGACTTTCAATGACTGTTCACGAGAAAAGCACTATTGAAAAGTTAAATAAATCTTGACAAGATTTACTAGTAGCTGATACACAGCAAGAATGATTTTGGGAGACTTAAATGCAATTATGTGAAATGGTGTCTAACCTGCCCATTGTGTGAGTATGTGGGGATGGATTGTAATCCTTTACAGCGTGTTTACAGCTCTGTATCTTGTGCTAAGAGGCACAGTACAGGTCTGGTGATTTCATAATGCTTTATTGCCGTCTACTGGAGACATTTATAAAAACATTTACACTTTTGAGCAAATGTCAAGTGAAAAAATTTGGAGGGTGAGAACATGGATTATTTCTGCAGCAATTTACATACTTTTTATAGCACTAATGTAGAAACAGAAAGACACAATAAGCATGTGTTTAGCATTAATCCATGCAGCCATTCTTACCAGAGGCGATTAAATCTCTGCTTTCTGTGCTCTCTGGGAGCATCTCTGTCTGGTACGGCAGCTATAGTTCTGAGGACCACAGAGCCCTGCAGAGGGCGATAAGGTGCACAGAGGCAATCACCAGAACAGAACTACCCACCCTGCAGGACATCCACTGTACATCCAGCCATGTAGGTCCAGGGAATTAAGCATCATCAGGCACACTCAGCACCCTGCAGGACATCTGTATACAATGATCTAGGTCCAGGGCATTGAACATTATCAGGAACACTCACTACCCTGCAGGACATCTACATCCAGCGATGTAGGTCCAGGGCATTGAGCATGATCAAGGGCATTCACCACCCTGCAAGACATCTACATCCAGTGATGCAGGTCCAGGGCATTGAGCACTATCAGAGACACTCACCACCCTACCACATTGCAGGACATCTAGAGACGTGGACAAATCTGTTGGTACTCTTACAGCTCATTGAAACAATGTTTTTTCATTACTCCTGTACAGTGATTCAATTAAAATGAATTGTCTGCTTGTACTGATGTATACTTGCAAGCCTTTAGTATGTGATAGAGTAATCCAATAAAATTGTGAAAAGAAATGATTTGTTGTTTATTTTACAAAGAAATGCTAAAATAATATGGACAGATTTCTTCGCACCCCTAAAGAGATTATTTATCCTTGTATTATAGTCATGTTTCAAACTAAGTGTTTAATCTTAATTAGTATCACAGGTGCATTCAAGCTTTTCATCAGCCATTCAACCAGTTTCAAGGGAAAGAACATGCTACTGTGTTGTTTGGTATCATTGTGTGCATCACACTGAACATGGACCAGAGAAAGCAAAGTACCCGCCTGCCGTGGGAAGATTCAAACACGCCCCGGTAAACAGGATTTCTTCATAGAGTGTTAGGCATATTGTTAATATTGCTGCAATTTCGGGTTGTTATGGCTTGCATATTTGATATGTTGTCTTCTTTATTCTGATAACAAATGCTTCTTAACCTGCAAACATACAGTGCAGTAAAAACTGTCAAAAGACCTAACAACACACACTTCGTGTTTCCCCGAATAAAACTGACATACCATTTATTACGTAAAAAAGGAGAATCTCAAGATGACAAGACAGATTACAGACAGAAGTTACATCGGCTATAACAAATAGCAGTGAATATCAGAACAGTGCATAACCCCAAAGTTAATAAAAAGATGAATTTGCATTTTCCATCCAGAAGGGGGCACATCATAACCCGTAACAGTATAGGAATGCATGTTTAAATGTAGGTCATGAAGATTTCTAAAAGAAGGAACCTATATATCAGTTTTCTGTTATTGCCTAAATTGTATATAAATACAGGACACGTTTTTACAGAAAAAAATGTTCTAAAAAATGTTCCGCTACTTAAAGGATTGGTGTGCGTAAAGTGCTTGTTCAGCAGATTTCACACAGCATAACCATCAAAATAATACACTTATAACATCCTGAAAGGCACTCCCATTACATGGTGCAGCAACTGGGCAAATATCCTACACAGCAATGTGCAATTTTACAAGCCTCTTCATCAACAATAACCAATAGCTACACATAACCCTTTGTTTAAACTGAAGGGTCAGTTTTCAGAAGAGACCTCTTTACAACAGTAAAAATCATAAACGAGAGATGTTTTACTTGTAAACCAAATTTCACGTGTTTAAATGTCATTAAATTTATCAATAACCAGTTTTACATTTCCCAGTCACATCTGTTCTATACGTTTGGTTTGTATTTCAATTCCTGTATACATTTCGCATAAACAATTACATCAACATATAAACAACTTGTTGGCAAGTGCTCGTCAACCTTGCTTATTTTTACAAATTATACAAATACAAAGTCAGTATATGAAACCTATAATGAAGAAATCAGAGAAAATCATTCATTAAAATGATCAATGAGCAATGGCTAAACAAAAAACTCGGACTTCCAAAATGGAAAAATCTTACACATTTGAGAAGATAAGAAATTAGCCTTCAGAATAATTACTGTCAGTTGGGCATGAGCGTCATGGAAAACTATCCATTCTCCATTAGAGAATAAATAATTAAAGAAATTGCAGACACAACAACTTTATACCAAAAGCAGCTTTAACAAAGAAGAGGCCTATTCTGAAAACAGACCATCAGCAGATCAGCAGAGATACTGCAGCATATCCTAAACACCAAGGTGCGATTTAACAAGCTTCTTCATCAACAATAGCCGATAGCTACAGATAACCATATGTTTAAACTGAAGGCACTGTTTGTTACATTAAAACAAACCTTTTATTAGTCTACTGTATTTGAGTGAAAAACATTATGTTACATTGCATATAAAATAAACAAAAAAAATCAGAGTTTACCAGATAATTACTATATTTAAAACTGTTGTTCCAAAAAATGCATCAGTCATGTTACATGTTCTTATGGATACTTATGTAATTTTATTCTTATTATATGGATACTAATGTCATGGCCAGACTACCTTAAATCCAACAAATTATTTGGCTAAGGAAGAAATCCTTATTCATGGTAAAGACCCCAGACGGGTTGTTTTTACCCAAAGACACACTTGACTTTGCAGGTGAATACCTCCAAGCATGTGCTAAAAATCTATGCGATTACAAAAACAAACTTACTGGATCGCAACTCATGGCTTGTCTACACCTTCTCCATGTATAAAACAGTGACATTAACCCCTTTGTCAATAACAGATACAATGTGAGCTTCAGTGAAATACTCAAGTTTAGATGGAAATTTATCAAAATTATTTCTTGGAGGAAGATTTCATCAACTAATTATGATCACACAGTCACCCAGGTACATCACATTACATATCCATCTAAGCTCACAAATTAGGCACTTAATAATCATTCTGGAAAAAAAAAACATTTTAGCTTCCTTGACAATAACACTTCTGTAGGATACACTACTGTGAGTATATAAATCTAAAATACTGTCTGATATTTCACACTGAATCTATTATTCACTACAGCCAACAAAAGCTATACAACACAACACAAGCTTTTTGGACAGGTAGACTGGCCTACAACTGCTCCATACCACCCCTGTGAAGTTAGATCCAGTTTCAATGTGATTACTATTTGCTGTTTACATCAGCAAAGATTATAACGTATTCTGAGAGAAATAAATGAAATTAAAGTTTGTACTATGTGTTGTCTTTGTACCTTGTCTGAACAAACTACATGAACGTTTGTCTGTACACATGATGTACTGTATGCACCAGAATTTAATCGTAATCTTAAAATTACCCATGTAAACACTACACACATCCAAATTCTTCAAGAAAAGACTTGCCTAATACATTGCATCTTCAGATGGTTCTTTGAAAAGCAGTTTTAAAAGTGTATTTCTAAGACGACTGGTAATCATAAACAGCTGAAGTACAACTGCGGGTGAAGAAAGTGGAATGCTACAAAACTGGACAGCTTGATCCTTAACACGCTTTCTTAAACGCCATGTACAGGGAGTGACAGACTAAACATATACTAAGTTCATAAACACCAAGAATACACACGAAGCTCCATCAAAACTGACTTGATAAAATGATTAAACTTTTTAAGCAACTATAGTTTTTAAACACATTGCATGTGTATCTTTTATTTCTTCCACTTTTCAAAGGAGTGTTATGAAAATAATCTAAGACTTGAGTCCTTAATTGGACAAATATTATCTCTAAGTACATTTCAAGACAAAGAGACAATGAATACTGCTGCAGAACAGTAAACATTTAGACAGTTACACGCCAGTTTCATCAATACATTTTCACACCTTTTACACTAACATCTTTCTTCCATTGCAGTCTGCATCACTAGTAAGAAACTTTCTCAATACTTAGGAAGTTGTACAGCCACGTCCTCCAAATATTCTAATGTGGCACTGTAAACATGAATGCAAATTGAAAAAAAAAAAAAAACACTTTTCAAGTATATGTTTTAAGTCCAGTTTGTCCATCAGTCTCAAAAATAATTTAAAATTCCCACGACCCATTGGAAAAATATCCATCTCTGCCTCCTTCTTTCACGAGGACATTAAATGCAAAATCAGTTTTAAATTTTGGAAACAAAAAAGAAATTAGGAAGAATTACAATTTCAGTGTTCAAATGAGCACCGATGCAACTGTAAAAGAAAGATCTCCTGATGACAAAATAAATGATCAAATGTCACAATGTTTTTCCAATTGCTTCCCCGTTGTGTTCTTTTCCTTCTGACATTTAGTCCCGCTTAGGGTGAAGCTGTTGCTTCCAGGCGTCATTTAAATAAACAAGTCGCTTGTAGTTAAGAACAAAAAGGATCAAGTTCAGTATGTATGCTATAACGCTGACAATACAAAAATCTTTCAACACAAAGTAAAGAACGTAGCTTAGGTAGAGAGAGCCCATTACTGACACAATGGATGTGGTCATGAGAATGAGGGCTGCCATCGCACTTACTGTCATCCCTGCAAAAACATAAAGGGGGGGGGGGGGGGGATCAACATGGCAGTTATATCTTGGGTCTCTCCCTGGCTGGGGTGGAGGTTTAACACTCTTCCTGCTTTACAGGCTTTTATGAAATTTTCATTAAACACTCAGTGTTTGTATTTAAGAGATTTAACTGAAGTACAGTATGGTCATGCCAAGATAGAACAATTACAATTCTATTAATTAAGGCACTTTTTAGTACCTTTCAACCTGCACTCTTAGACTTACCTAGAAACAGCTGGAATATATAAAACACAAAACCGTAGACACTGTTCGGCTGGTTCATTACACCGTTTTTTCCAAATACTGAGCCGAACAGCCCAAATCCTCGACCCCACCTGAAGAGAGGTGCTTAGGTTTAGTTCACTGTAAATATAACCAAATTGCATCACCATAAAATTATGACCTCTTTATAAAATATTTTCAGCTTGATACTATGAAAGACTTGGATGGAAACATTAAGAGCACATACCAACAGTCAGTAAACAGCACAGAAAAGTAATAGATTAATGTTGGGCCATTTAATTAAATACTAGGTACCAGCAAAAAGTCACATTGACTGGAGGAAAGTATTAAAAACTGGCCCAAAATGTTTCACTTAGGCTTGTCTCTGTCCAAATATTTCTTTTTTAGAGAAAAAAAATATTTCTAACTTTTTTTTGCCATGTTATTTCTTTGACAGACCCCATTGTAATTATCCACCAAATTGCAATGATTTTTCAGCAGTCTGACTTATTTTTAGTCAGTGTAACCCTCAATGTTCATAGAAGCCTATAAAAAAACAACTAAGATTTCCAGGAGATTCATAGTGAAATCCCACAATCAACAGCAGAAACCTGCCTTGGAAATGAAAGTGAGCTCAAAATCAGACAGAGAAAATTATCTGATTACTTTGTGTCATTTAGTCTGACTTATTATATCAAACCAGGGCCCATTTTCAATTTTTACCTGCTGGTGCCTACTAAAACAGAATGCCTGGCTGTCACATTTTGGGTAAGAGAAACCCAAACCTTTTTTTTTGGAATATATTAGCCTAAAAGTAGAAAGACGAAGTACATCTTTTTAAGCAGAATTTATGCAAATGTTGTTCTTCTACATATAAGTGCTGCAAGAGCTAAAGAAACTATGACAAAAAGTGTAACAGTCTTATTTTGGAAGGACAATCCACAGGAAATTAAACACCAGACAAAATAACCCCCTTGTGCCAATATACTGAGCAATTTGTTGTCATGTATAAATAAATTTTAAATCAATTAGTACAATCCAAGATCGAAGTACTTTAAGTGTCATCAACTACAAACACCCTACTGTTTTATCTGCATGTTCTATATATGGATAAATGCTTATCATAGCCCTCAACTAGGTTTCATGCCGTTGTAAATGACAGCACTATATTCCCCAGAGAGTCCTGTCATTTGGTCCGACCATCTAATCCATGCCCATCCCACACTCAGCAGCTTGTACAATTTCTAGAACAACTGGATGGATTACCAGAAAATGTGAAAGATAATTAAAATTGTTTTTAACTGAATGCTCAAAGTCCTCATTGTGATATGTAGTTCTGAAAGTATACTTACTCATTTATTGCTCATTCCACTTATATGACAATTTGCTGAGTCTTTCCTCATTAGTAAAAGGGATACTTGTATTCTTTTGTTTATGTTTTAATGTCCATGTTTGAAAATGTCATTTATTTATATGTTTAAATATTTGGTAACATTTTACATTAACTTTACCTTCATAATGCCTTTATGATGCGTTCGTATAACATTCAGTACACCTTCATAATGCATTCAGAAGACATTCATAAGAAAAATGCAAGTATACCTTAACATCCTAACATACTTTAAACAGCATTAATATAACAGACATTATAACCATAATCATAAAATCATAGATGTAAAGCATTACAAGATTATATTGTATTTATTTCTTTTACACTGACTAAAATTTTCTGTGAGTAAATACTATAACAGATATACTAATGGTATGTACCAAAGGTATTGAAACTGTGGGGCACACCCCGCTGATGAAGTATGAAAGAATTGAGGGTATGGGGAACAGGTGAGGGAGAAAAAACAAAACACAGACAACGTCAACACATTGAAATAATTAAATTGTGTAAAATACTGTATTGCAAAAAACCAAATGTCACTGGTGTATTGTAAATATTGCAATGTATTGAATACATTAAATGTATTGAATACATTAAACTGTCAAGACCAATAATGTAATGAAAGTTTACGATGGGAAACTTGCTGAATTAATTCTTACATAGGCTACTTGGAGGAGCCACGGAGAAATATGTTACAAGAAAATGTAATGCCAAAGAAAGAACATAAAATATGACAACACTAGTGGTGGATGGTGATTTGTGCAACGGGGGAAGCACAGTGTCAACAGTTGGCCGTATAATCGGTCAGCTACTTGTACGTAAATTCTGCTCTCCTTTATTTTTTGTAAGATAAGATCTATTATTCTGCCATATCAGCATGGCTGCTTCTCAAGCAATTTCACCATTTTAGTATGCACAGTTAGCAAGCAACCACCAAAGAAACCACTAGAAATCACTTAAATATATAAACATAGTTGGGAACAAAGCTCACAGTACAACCATTTATATAATAAATAAATGCAATCCAGATGTTATGGTCTTCAATCAGGACCATTTCAGATTGCTTTAACCTGTCTTTACTGTCAGTGGGAGGTTCATGCGTTTGACCCCTCAAGTGCACTAGGTTGCCACTTTTTTGCTTCTCTTGTAAAGTGGCCAAACATTCAGTAGAACTGCTGCATAAACTTATGTACATTATTAAACTGAAATGACAGATCGGTATAAATGTAGTTAATTGAGACAGGATATAATCCTTCCTGCAGCTTCCCTGCACCAAAACAAAATCAGAGCTGGAAGGACATTGCCAGCAGGAAAGAGTTTGCTTACTCCATTATTTCGCTGTGCAGAAACTAAGAGACAAAAGAAAAAGAAAGCTAACTGGTATAACTAGAATTCTTATAGATAACAAAGGCTTAATGCAGTCTGCCTTTGAGGCAAAAACCAAAAGGATCATTTTGGTAACGACAAACGCTGGATAGTTCAATTTGTAAAAATGAATGATCGCAGCATTTAGACCAGCACTTCTTATAAATGTCAAAGGTGTAAGAACTGTTTTGTAACAATTGCATACATTTAAGTTCTTGTTGCTACTTTGATAATGCCTTTATCAGTGTGGTTCAACAACAAGTTCTTGATCAGTAATAGGAAAAGTAAGAACATGTTTGTTCACCAGATACCCTTAAATTCAAGACCTCTACTTCTGACATGTTTTGTACTATTCCTTGCATGAACATTTTAATTGCACACAAATTTGCATAATGTAAACTTTGAATATACTTGTAAACAATTATGGTATGGAAAAATGCATTGCTACTGCTAAAGTGAAATGCAAAAATATTTACTAATGTCAACCAATGTCAAAAATGGAGCCCATTTCAAATAACAGATGCCCTATACAAGATGTAGAAGTAAAAAGAAAAAGGAACGTCATGCATGTTTTTCTACTGGTAGAAGCTAACAACTACTTAACCACCAAGCCATTCCAATTCAAATCTGGCTTTGTAAGAAAAGCAATAGTGTAGCACTAAATATAATGAAACATGTGCTTTAATAACATGAGCCCAAAGACTTGCATACCGCGATACTATAATTATATATAAATATTTTGCTCATTTAGTTTCAAGCCCCATTAACTGAGCCATTTCACCATGAGTGGTACCCATACGTCTAGCAAACTACAACGGGATTAACAGTGGATTGAAAGGCCATAGAAAACCGCTCCGACCTCAGGTAATGGGGTCTATGTATCTACAGTGTTATCGATCACAAATTCGTCCAACCTACCTAACAGAACGTAATATTAGAAATGTTAAATCCTTCATAGTGACTGCTTGAATATAAAGGGGTAACATGGTATGGTCTGCTACAATAACTGCATGTAAATATTAGCGGGACATCTTTTCAAACACGGAGCAGTTTCGAAATAATGATACCAGTAAAACATCTGAAATAGATGCAAACGTATGACAAAGCAAGTGAGCAATTTGTCGCTGAATGGGTGGCTTGTAAGACCCAAGAAAAAAGATTTATCGGGGTAACTACACGGGACTAAAAAATAAAAAGCATATAGCCAGCTCAGTACAAAGAAAAATTATAATGTACTTGATATTAAACTACAATTCTCTCCAACTAGGTAAATGTTAACCCAATTTACAATGAACTACATTACTAGGGACGTACTAATCATAATTAGCACAAGGGAATTATTCAAATAAGAGAAAAAATAAATATAACTTGGACCATTTTGCAAAATAATGCATCGGTGATGCACCGCCTCACTCACTAAATCTTTTCACGAGAATAAGTCAGCTAGCTGCAATTTATCTACTTAAAATTTACTATCAGCGTCCATATAATAGCTTGCACTCGTCGTCACTGTTTTACAAACACTGTCATAAAGTTCTATATATGGTACTTATAGTGGCGCTACACTTTTTTGTTTCTTTTGAATTTTATTTTATTTACCAATAACTGCCCAAGGTACCTGGAGTTGAACACTTTACAGCAGCCCATGGAAGTGATCACGTCGCATATGGCTTGGTAATTCGGGTCTCTCGCCTTTTCCCTTCCTACATGGAGGGCGTACATTGACAGCACCATACCGAACACGCAGACTAAGAGCCGAGCTATTCTTTCCCACCGAGGGGTAGACACTCTGAGGACGGGCGCCGCCATCTTTCTCCGGCGTCGCGCTGGTGCGCATCCGCCTGCCCAAAGCGGCGCTGTGTTATAGCGTGTGGGAGGCTGGTGCCACGTTTTGGAAGCAATCTTGTGTTATTTCACAGTCTATGCTTGTAGGCATTACTGCAATTTATTATGCAATTATAAAACAATCTTACAGTCCTAGAATTTACCTTTGCTAAAATTGCGGTTATGAGAGGCTTACGCCACACTATTTTTTGGAAAGAGTGCTTCATAGGCATAACTGCTATTTATTATGTCCAAGAAATTACCTAGAATTTACTAGAAACTGCTGTCAATGGAAATATTGTTCGAGTCTCTGGCATGGCTTTGTTGGTGGAGTTTGCTTGTTCTTCATCCTGTCCTCAGGCGGTCTACTGTGATCTTCCCCCACAGTCCAAACGCATATTGTCAATAGGTGTGTCTTTGTGAGTGTGCCCTACAATGGGTTGGTGCCCAATCCCAGGTAATTTCCTGTTTTGTACCCATAGGCTCTGGATCCCCATGACTCTGAGCAGGACAAGTGATTATGAAAGAAGAAATAATTAAAAGAATATTTTGAAAAGTAATATATATGTATTTTTTTTGCAAAGCAACAAAGCAATAGGAACTATGAACAGAAATGAACCAGAAAACCTGACACGAACAAAGAGACAGTGAGGAGCGGAGTAGCATTTATGGATGCTAATGCTAATGTGAAGAAGCAGAGATAGCGAGGAGAGGATCAGCGTTCTTTGATACTAATGCTAATGAGAAGAACCACAAAGAGGAGTAAGAAAAATCTGATGCAGATGAAAAGTTTGCTGAAACTGACAAATGTGGATAGAAAATATTGCATTATTACATGTTTAAGTAATTAATATCTTATTATCGTTGGTAAGGACTGATTTGTGCGTTTGATGCTATTGTGGTCTTTATGAGCTCCGGCATCTTTGAATTTACAAATTAAGTACTGGGCAACATTAACTACATTCCTGACCAGGTGATGCCTGCATGCCTCAAAATCAGAATCATCCCGGTGTCTAAGAAGTTGACTGTGTCCTATCGCAACAAATACCAGCATTTGGCACTTAGTCCTGTCATCATGAAGGGCTTCAAGAGGCTGGTATTGAGGCACTTGAAGCCAAAACACCCAGACCAACTAAACCCATTGATGACAGGACCATTGATGTCCATTGAGGTGGAGGACATTTCCATTGTCCTCCACCTCAGCCTCTCACACCTGGATAGGAAAGACAACTATGTTAGAATGCTGTTCATTAACTTCCGTTCATCATTCAACACAATCATCCCACAGAGGCGGGTAGTGAAGTTGAACCTACTGGGCATGGACAACAACCTGTCTCTAAATGTTGTGAAGACAAAAGACTCTGACTGCTTGCTGTTCCTTGAACATCAATGGCTTTACTATGGAGACTGTCTGCAGTATGAAGTTCCTGGGAGTGCACATGGTAGACAACCTCTCTTGGACCCTGTATGGAATATTATATAGTACTGTATAACACTTAGAGAATGGAATCATTAATACATTATAAAGATATAACCAGAAGCTGCTGTAAACTGTATAGTGTGTGACCTAGTGACCTTTAGAGAATGTAGATCAAGTTGACCCCAAAAGACAGGGAATAATAGTGAAGACACTGACCAGAGCCCCAGTAAGGAAGCACAATGATTGCAATTGGTCCAGAAACATGATGTTTAAGACATCCCCTGTAACAAATATCTTGATAAGACATATAAAAAATGTATAAAAATCAGTGTAATTCGTCATGGGACACACTTTTTCAGGGTGTCCAGTTTTGGTTTTAACTTTGATGTTGCAATAAAGAACTGACTGAAATTCTACACAAGCGACTTCTGACTCCTGATTCGGCTCAAACGAAAAACCACAATACCTGCACACCATCTCCAGTTGTGTTGGCTATTACCAATAATAGACTAAAGTTTTATTTTATAATTGTGAGAACTGCAAGTTGCAGGAAACAGGTGTCAACAACAGTGACACAGCAAAAAATTATATAGAAAAAATGGTAAGAACTTAAACATGAGTAAAGGAAGCAGGAACATTGAGTCAGACATAATAATGAGGATAACAATGTCACAAATAAGAAAACAGAAAAAGCCTGATTTAAGCAATCTTTTCTGTTTTTTTGTGGATTACACATAAAGGAGTGTTGAGACTATTTCAAAAGAGTGTGTGTGTGTCTGTGGTTAAGTATGTTATGGTGTGGGACTCAAATTTTCCAGTCCCCTCAACTCAATTTTATAAAAATCAGTAACTGCAATCAAAAAACTAAAAATTTCAAGTCATCAATTTTGTTTGCCTAATTATGGTTAATTATGGCTGGGTAGGGGTTAAGATTGTCATTGGTTGGATTAGGGTTTTACCCATAGAAATGAATGGGCAGTCGCTACAAAGATATGAATACAAACATCTGTGTGTCTGTCTGTCTATCTATATTATGCATTTGGAGGAGGGGTACGTGAATAAATTAGTTTATAATTAGTTTATGCCAAATGTAAACCGCTATATAGCTATGAGAACTGGCACTGAACACTTCTTTGTAAAACAAGAATAAGGCAGGACACACCCTACAGTGGATGGAATATTTCATTATGCATCTGGTAATTATGCACAAACAAAAGAACGTGATTGTGTTATTCTCCCTGTAGACTTGCTTAGATGTCAATATTTAAGTTGTTGAACAACAAAATGGAAAATGTTCATAAAAGGTACAATTATTAATTTATGTCTGTCTGAATGACTAATTACTAATTACTAACAGTTTGGACCCACCTTCTGATAATGATTTGATTCTTAAAGGGAATAACGCTGCTAAATTAGAGACCAATGCATAAAGAATAGGTATGTCCAGACTTTTGACTGGTACTGTAGCTATTTCTGTTATTCAGATAAGGATATTATTTAATAAAGTTTACTTTTAATTGCCAATTGCAAACTGCGCAGCTAAGATAATGTGTTAAGCTAACTAAAAACCACAAGTAGTTATACTGCATGAAATACTGAACTAAAAAAAAAAACTACTTAATATTTAGTGAGTGGGCAGGAACCTTTGCCTGAAAACAGTAAATGTGAAATTACTCGGGGGTTGGTTTGGACTGTTCGTAACTATTTTGAAAAGAGTCAGTCGATTTTCATTGGAATATACATAATATAAATATATAGTAACTGAATTTCATAGCTTATCTGTGTATTTCTTGAACAAATGGAGCGCTGGAAAGGCAGAGTAGCTCTGGTGACCGGAGCATCGGTCGGAATCGGAGCGGCTGTTGCCCGGGAGCTTGTGCAGCACGGCATGAAGGTGGTTGGCTGTGCCAGGAGCGTGGACAAAATTGAGGTTCATTCTTATTATTTTAAAGAAGTGGGGCAACAATTGGACTTTATAGCAGTAGCACAGAACATGGGAACTATTGTCGAAGTACTAATTTAAACACACGATGAGCCGAGGCATAATGCTCTGGGCTAGCTAGTTAGCTAAGATTAGCTAGTTGGCTAGGTGGTTCGTGAAGTCCAAGATCGCGGAAACTGTTGCGCGTTCATGTGTCGTTCTGCTTCTTCATTGTGCATTTCATGTGAGCTACGTGTGTAGCATGCTGCTAGAACTCTGTTTGCATACAATGCTTGAAATTGTTGATATGTGTTGATTAATAAGTAGTTTAAAATGAATTTCTTTTAAACCGGCAACGCTATAGGATATTTTGGGTTGTGCGTGACGTCACCACCTCTGAGAAATTATTAATAATCCAATTTGTATGAATCTACCCTTGGTTTTGTAGGATTAAGTTTTTTAGTAGATTAAGTACGCGGATTACGGTTTCCTCTGAAAAACATTGTTAACATTTAATTACTTAAAATGTGGTAGGCTAATTGGGCCAGTTTCTCTAATGTATCCTTTATATGTATATTATCTGTCATATTCCATAAGTTTAAACATAAAGAATTATTAACGCATTTAGAAAAAATGAGTTTTTAATCTGTAGATTTTCTTGAACTCTAAATATAATTCAGATGAGAAAATAAGGAGCTGGAAAGTGGTGCTCTAGATTTATAATACAAAATGGGAGCATCATCACAAAACGCGGCACAATCATAATTTTATGTTATTTTGTTTTGATTGTTGGAAGCTAAATTCGTAATTTAAATTAAAATTTGATCAATTGCCTAGCCATACTTAAAAGGCTTGGTTCTAAGGCCACTTAGGGTTATTATGATTCTTACTTGAAGTTGAGAGGTCATAAAATAGCTCTTCTGGGGGTCTCATTGCAATATCAACATCATATTTTATGATTGTGGTTTAGAAACTGGCAGCGGAGTGTCAGAGTGCAGGATTCCCAGGAACCCTGATCCCCTACAAATGTGATCTCTCCATTGAAGAAGAGATCTTGTCCATGTTCTCTGCTATCAAGACACTTCACCAGGGTGTAGACGTGTGCATCAACAACGCTGGCTTGGCCTGTGCGGAGTCGTTGTTGAGTGGCAGGACTGAAGGTTGGAGGACAATGATTGATGTAAGAGGTTTCCATCCATTCCTTATTGTCCATATCTACCACAGCTCACACGGCACTAAAGCAACACACCTCTGTTTGGCCATTTTGCAAATATCCACCTTCCCAACTAAACTCCTCTTTTTTAATATACAGAAATTAATACTAAATGACTTGTACTGAGCTCCAATAATTAAATGAGCTACATTACTAAATGAAATATTTTTGAATGGGGAAATTGGACATATGAATTATTCTCAGTCTGTTTAGTATTGTTAACTGTGCCATTGATTCACAAGTAGTGGTTTTCCTACCCTTATTTACGCCACTTTTTGGGCGTTCCTTCTAAGTGCCTGACAGCGTACGTTGTTACTTTGGACTGCTGTAAATCGGCATGCAGGCTAAACAATGTCCTATCAGTTATTCTTCTTCTTTTCAGTATCTGTAATTGTATTACTAGCCATAGCATTTAAGTTGCACATTAATTGGCACATATGTGAAAGAAAACGTAAGCCAGGGAAATAGGATGGCAGTGACACTGTTACTTGATGAACTCAGGAGTGTAACTTGTCAGTGTCCGTTAATGTACCTACTGTTTATGACACCAAACTAGATCAGCACCTCAATAAATAAGGCTAAAAAAAACTCCACTTTGCAAGCTGTTCTGTCTGTCCAAGGCCTATTCAGTGGGTGTTTTCTTCCAGATAAACATCCTTGCCCTGTCGATATGCACACGTGAGGCCTACCAGTCGATGAAGGAGAGGAACATAGATGATGGCCACATTATCAACATTAACAGGTACAGCTGGACCCCCCCATTAGTAAATCTGGTATGCAAGAAGTTTTGTGAGTGTAGAAGGATAATAAGAATAGTGAGCATATAGTCATTTTTATTCAGTTCCCTCAGTTTATTTTGTCCTTCCAAAAATAGTATATCCAATAAAATCTCAAGGCAGAAATAATCTTCTCTGAGCCCTGTAGCCTTTTCAGAAGTTTCTGTTATTTAGTTGCAGATATATTGTTCTGTGAAATTGAGCAAAATTGAGTCTTAGAGGGAAATAATTAGCCTTTATTCTCTGTCCCTACAGCATGTGTGGACACAGGGTAATGCCATTTCCTGACGTGCACTTCTACACAGCCACCAAGTATGCAGTGACTGCGCTGACTGAGGCCCTTAGGCAGGAGCTGTGCGAGGCCAAGACTCACATCAGGGCCACGGTATGAGCAGGTAGAACCCATGCTGAGTGCTGTCCTGTGCTGTGGAAGTACCCCGCACCTGGAGCATCTCTGCAGTTCAGTGGAACCTCAGCTGTGGAGCAGTCATAGCTATTAATTTAGACTTGTGAAGGTGGTTTTTGTATCTTTAAAGTAGTTTTACTCATGCCCAGTAAAAGCAATTGAATAGTTGACTTTTCCTTCTGATGAACTGAGCTGCTTTTTACATTTTTAATTTTTTTTTACACTTTTGCAGTGTATCTCGCCTGGCTTGGTGGAGACTGAGTTTGCTTTTAGGCTTTATGATAGGACCCCAGAGAAGGCAGCTGCTGCATATGAAAGTATAAAGGTGAGATCGCAAATAAGCTCTTTTGGTAATGATCAGTGCACTGAGCCATGCTTTGGAGAACCCAGGTCGCTTGGATACAAGAGTAGTAACTGAGGTCAGATTATGTGCGTTTTCCCCAAAAAGGACATGTGATGGCCCCGTCATTAACTCATTTAGATTAACATTAACCACACAAAGCCGTAGCATGGGTGGATGATGATTGATAATGATGTTAATCATTTTTGGAAAATCCATAATGGACTTTAAAAAAGATTTGATTTCAAAAGTGAAAATAGTCCTTTTGAAATAAATTCATTTCTTGAATTTGAATGTATAGTGCAGGGTGGGGGGTTCTAGCTATTGAAAAGATCAGTCAAGTTTACCTGGGGCGAGTTTTTTTCTTGGAGATTGACTCCAGGGCTAAAATGCTCGGGCTATAGGCCCGGCTGATCGGACTTAACAACACCCATGATATGGTGTGTATGCACTTTGTTGGGATAAAAAGTATAGAAGATGATTATCTTCACCTATACATACATTCATACATGGCCTATGCTTCCTGCAAAACTCTGAGTTTGTGTCCTCTCTCTTGTAGTGTTTAAAGGTGCAAGATATAGCCAGCGCAGTCACATATGTCCTCAGTGCCCCCCCTCATGTGCAGGTATGCGGAAGTGACATAGTATACGAGCGTTTATGTTGGCATGTTTGTGTTAAGCATGTGAGAGTGCACTACTTATTTAGAGAAGCTAAGACAATGATTTTTGGTAATTTCTGTCAACAAGGGGCAGTCTATCAATCATGCCTTTGGAGAGTATGTGAAAGAAACTGGTTGAAAAGGATGTAGATAATTGTTTGTAGAAGTTTTTGGAAAATGTTTTTTTTTGCTCATTGATAATTCTCTCATATCCAGGTTGGAGATATTCAAATGAGACCTGTAGAGCAAGTGTCCTAGTAGGTGTCTAACTTGAAAGTTGCATCAGTGAAGTCTGCATCGTCAGTATCTGTTTAACATCCTGCTGGCACTTGTAGAGATAATTTGGTTTAGGAAAGCTTGGGGGTGAGAAATTGCCATAACATGGGAAGTACGTATGATTTTTGAAAGAATGAATTTTAACGAGTCATTCAGAGTGCAGTGGGAATGTGTGCAAGAATTAAGGCTTCAGACTTTTAATGAAAATTGCCAGCAAAGCTTCCCTGTACATACAGTCACTTTTTGGCCACACAATGTCCAATCAGTTGCATGGTGGTGGAATTTACACATATTAGGTTAAAAAGGTGTTTGATTAAATGTGCCAGCTTTTACCATGTTGTTCCAATGAAACTTGAATTTTTATGCGGTAATCTTGTTGCACTTGATCACATTTAGGTGGAAAAAAATCACTAGGTAATCACTAAAATTACTACTCCTCTTACTTAATTCAACACTAATGACTGTTCCCAAGAGATATTATTTGTTTTCCTTGTTTAGATGGTTTCCATTTTTTTGCACGTCATTTTGTGCAGTTTGGTTTATAAATGCAGAACTGATTTACAATGTAGGTACAAAATGAGGTTGGTTTGTTTAAATGTGATTTAAATAGGACATTTCTCCTAAAGCTAAGAATTTAACACCATGGCCTAGGAGCTCTAGTGAAAATAGAAAAGAGTGAAAATGGAAATTGAATAATGTTTAATTGCATTATTTGTCCCATCTCTTACAATCTGTCAAATGCTGAATTCAATCTCAATTGAAATATGAAAGGGGGTTATTTTCACTACTTTTCTTCATTTCTAAACTTGATTTTTTTTAATTATAAATTTACTTACTTTTATTCTGTATTGTTGTTTGAAATTGTGTAAAATTTCTATACATCCTACATTTTTCCTTTTGGAATTACAGTGATCCTGGAATATATATGGTATACATAGGAATATGCTTGTCATGGAGCCTGCATTCACATTGCAACCATAGATTAAATGACAATGTGTGATCATAAACACACAACTCTTTTTGATATTGTGGGGGAAATGGAGGACTCTGAAGACACTGGAACCCTGAAGAAAGTGCAGAGTGGAGGCTGCATCTCAATTATTTTGTACTAATTTAACTGGTTTGACCTTTGTCAGGGCAACAGCTGACCCCCCCTGGTTTATGTTGTATCGAAATCTAATGTAGGCAATCCTAATTTTGGAAATTATATTAATTTACAATGAAGTTCATTAAAGTACAGATTTTAACAAGCTGCAGTTTCTGGGAGAATACTTTTTATCTGCCTAAGTTCCAGACTTCGTGATAAACTATGAGCGACCAGCTCAGTCTGTTGAATTTTACGCATATCTGTCGGGTTGAAATCTAGTATATATGACATGGCTAAATACGAATATAAACACGCCAACTATATGAGAACAGTCAAATTCGTCTAATGAACATTATAACTCAATCCATTTTCTATACTCGCTCATAGAATAAAATATAGACCGAGTATTTGAACAGCGACTAGAGGTGACTGACATAATAGCTGAGGTCTTACAAATAATATTTTACTTTCGTAAAAGTCCTGGACAACAACATTTTACTGCAAGTCTAATGCGGGGGAAGACGGACCCACAAGCTGATTCCATTCGATGCGCACTCCACAACATATGATGGCGCTATAGACACTGTCGCTTACTATTCGATGAGGTTAACCAGCAAAAAAGATGCGGAATTGCGGGGCGGTGCGGAGACTGTGGATATCTGGAGGGAGGAGTTTGATCCTGGGTGAGTGAGCGTTCATTGCGATTAGAATTCGGAAGGAACTTCAGGTGTTTATCACGAAAAACTAAATCATAGTGGGATGGGTAACTGTCATACTGTTGGACCAAATGAAGCCCTTGTTGTTTCAGGTAAGGGTATTTATTCGTCACATACCAGCAGATGATTCCCTTTGTTTTGTATGGTAAAAATTAAAACGGAGCAGCCACAGGGAATGCAGCGGTTTCTTTTAGAGGATCATTCACCTTAATTAAATGAGGCATCGAAAGTCATGTTAAGTAAAGAACACATTTATATATATATTCAAAGTTGGATTTCTTTGTTGTTTGGATTCTTGGGTGTGATTCCAATATTCTGCGGTAAATACATCGGCTTAGATTTCATGCACAATTCCTTTTATGTGCGAGCAAACAAGCAAATGACACGACCTCGGCCACGTAGCCACGAAGTAAAGGGGTTTGAAACCGCCCAGAAATACATTTGCTATCGGACACTTAACCAGATTGCAAACTTATCAAACCACCATTGAAACCTATCGGCAGGGTTACCGGACGCCCCTCGAAACTTATTTTTGGCTACGGGCCTATACGACTGCGTACCTTCTGTGCATTTTAAACGAGATTTAAAAGAAGGCAGCTTTGAGAAACAAGGAAATAAAGGTCCCAAGTGGGCATGTGGTTTTCTGGGAGCTGATATCGTGGAAAAAATCCCCTGCTGGTACTTTAGTTGATGGAGAAAAACAATCTGCCTTTAATTATAAACATATTTGATAACAGCATGGTACGCCGGTCCATCTCAAGTGTCAATACCCGAATGGATAGACTCCAATTTAGAAAAGGTGTCGTTTAGCAAGGTTATTAAGTCGTGTAGGGTTACCTGGCATGGTAGCTACATCAAAATACTTGTCATTGTAAGTGCTGTTTTGAACTGGTAGAATAAACCATGCAAGAGTTACTTGGCTTTCTTTATCTGGACATTAAACACGGCAAAAAGCCCAGCGTAACACTAACTCTTAACATTGAACCACTATTTGTCGGACTTCGTTTTCAATTTAACAGAGTATGATAATTTAGTTCATTTTTACATTAAAGTGAGTCGTTTTTTATACCCCTGAGTACATGATACTTTAACTGATTTTTTTTCCACCTACGAAAAAATTGCTTCAAAGTATATATGACACTTGTCAACTCCTTTCACGCCCATGATATTAAATTTTACATTTGCTACAGAGTACACTTGAGTAATTACTTTTTTACGCCCATGATAAATGTTTTTCAATCAACCACATAATATACATGGCACAACAGTGACTTTGTGACACCTGTAAAACTCATTTATATATTTTTTTAAATTACATCTTCTAAGATAAAATCTTGTCTGTTATGGAAAATTATTTTAATTTTCATATTAACCACTAGATCACATAAAATAAAATCTCATAGGTTAATGATGCAATTTGGAAAACATTGTAGCATTTCCAGTTTTAAAATGAGGGACATGACTTAATCATTTTCTTAAGCATTTTCTTGATGTTAATCATCATTAAAAAAATTCATTTTCACTGTATATTTTGTATATTTTAGACAGTTTGAAGCATGTTTACACTTTCTGGATGCTAAAAAATTAACGGTTCTGTTCTTTAATCTTTTTTTTTTCTTTTCTGTTCTTTAGTCAGTGACCCTGATCTAAGACACCAGTGAGTAGCAGAGGGCCCATACACACACATTTAGAGATGCCAGCTGGCCTAACTATTTCTAACCTGTATTTCAAATGTCGGAGGAAGATTATGTGGAGTAAACCTGGACAACAGACAGAGGACAGTCAAGCTCCATGCACACATAGCAAAGACTGGAATCAAACTCATAACCCAGTGCCACTTAGCTGTAGTTTGGTCTTAGTAACAGTCTTTACTGTGTATTTTAAACGGTGTATTATATACAGGGCTTTTATATAACATTTTCAGTTAGGAAGTGTACTTCTGAAAACAGGAAGTTCTCGTATCAGCTTTAGGATTTTCAGGAAGTAGAAATTTCCCAGATTGGAAGTACTGGGACTTGCATCTACATTTTGTGCTTCTCTGCAATGTCAATCACTGTATCAACCACCATGCTCCAGTTCCCAAACAATACAAGAAAGCGTGCATGCACCAGTGCAGTTACCAATTATTCACTCAGGGCTTGCAAATATTATTTTTTTTTTGCATTGTCAGTGAGTGAATTTCTCAGTCAAAGCTTTTGAAAATTAAGTGAATGGGCCAGGATGAGAGGTTGTGTTGTATATTTTCCATCATTGACAGAATACAGTACTGTGCAGCCAAAGAAAATGTTTAGATGATCTTTATGTTGGTGTAAGATGATGCTTTTATCCCTGTCAAAGTGTATTACCTTAGCTATTTTAAAACCCCAGCTAAAATCACCCCATTATTTTCAGTAACCATACAGTACACCCATGTATTTTTTTTACTTTTTACTCGACTACTAGCTCACCTCATATAGCTAATGGATATCCCGTTTACTTTTTTTAAACTAAGTTAAGTGAGCTGGTCGGGAAATTTAATAAATACATGGAATGGCTGCGATACCCCTGAGGAGAGGTTTGAAAACTGATGCAGTGCTCCAATAGCCATCCAACTAGACGCCAGTAAGTTTTGCAGAACAGAAAAATTCTTGCTAGTTTTTCTTTGTTACCCTTACTTTGCATACTGTTTATTCTAATGTTAAATTGTGTTTTCTTGTTCTGAAAAAAAATGTGCACTTACTACCCAGATAAACAGCTTTAAACATTTCTTTTGACTGCCCAAGACTGCATTTTAGTGTATTTTTAACAATGATGGAAAAATCTGAAAGCTATCAATCATTTTGACAGATTACAAAACTGAGGGGCATTCTACCAATACTAATTCAATAACTGTCCAGTCGATGACGAATGTGCATATTGATTAGCTATAGTCTAGTCGTTTTTGATTTTGCCTTCTACCAATAAACATGCTGTTTAGCTGACTACAACCACCAGTGCTAACTTGAAAGTTATGCCGGAAGGTTGGGAAAATAGTAGTAGTAGCAAAAATTGAACATATGGATTTTTTTTTTGTACCTCAGTTATGTTTAGTGTATTAATGAACCTTTCTGCTTGGGTCTCCATATTTCTTCATTGAAATCAATAAACAATATACCTTTGTCTGATATTCCAGTTCTTAAATGGTGACACTGTAGTTTCTTGTCCCATTACTGGTTAGTTTCATGTAGTTTTTGTTTTTTAGCAGAATGCATGGAATTTGTTAGGAGCTCTGCCTGTAATAGGCATAATGGTTCCTTCCCATCTCCCTAGTACATTACTAACAGGGTGTGAGACTTGTTATTGATTTTATGTAAGTACTATTGTTGTTATTATTATTGTTATTATTAATTGAATAGTGAGCTTTGCTAGGATGATTTCAGGACTTATGACATGGGACAGCTCCTTTTGAATTTAGGGTAGTTTGGACTGGGAGTTTTCCCAAAAAATTGCCTTGTTTGTGAATTATGATACAGGAACAGACCCAGGGGTACAGGATTAATTGTTGAAATCCTGACTCTTCTAAGAACATTCTGTTATGTTTTAATAAAGCATAATGTAATTCCAAACGTGATCAAAACATGCATGGAAAATACACTTTGTCCTTGAGTACACACATTTTTATTAATCAATGCAAAAATACATATACAATAATTTAAGCTCAGCACTTGCAGACGGTTGTGAACTTTCTGAGAACTGGTCATATTTTTTCAGTACTCTCTTAATGGCAGCTCTTGCCTGGTATACCAAACATTTGATAGGTCACTAATGATCTGTTTTTTGCCTACTTAAACATGACATGTGGTGTGTGTGTTACAAGTGATGTGAGATACTTGTAACATCTGCCTGTCTGCTCAGCATCTCTTAACTAACTCGGGTGCTTATTAGTAACAGTTTAGCTATTGGCCAGTGATGGCTATTTTGAAGGAATTTGATGTTTGTCAGCTGGCATTAGGTCCTCTTTAACAATGGAAAAATATCTTGTTTTGCCAGGAAAACATTACAGTCATACTCGCAGTTTAGAATAATGTTCTTTGATCTGGATCAGACCAGATTTATCTACTACATTTTGAATTGTCTGGAACTTGCAATACAGGTTTGTAATGCAGTAGATTATGGTGTGCTCCAGTCCACATCCAGACCAAAACATAGTGTAATCCTCGACTCTAATTGAGTTTATGTGCCCGATGAAATTTGTACCATGGGGAAAAATAATTAAGTACCCCTGCAATCGATAAACTGCGAGAGAAGAGAATTTTCCATCCACCCATCTACCCCACCAGCTTCATACCGGTCAGGTCAGGTTGTGGGGCATATTTTTCATATTTTTAATAATCGTGCTACTATCCAACACCTACAAAAGTGCAGCCTGAATATGAGTCAAATGTTGGGACTATAATATTGAAAGGAGAAAAAGGTTTAGGCAGCGAGAAGCACAGCTGCCATTGTGTGATTATCTGGAGTGTCTTAGCCTGGTTCATTCACCAAATCTCCTAGGCTGCATCATCCTTATGCAGTTTGGCTGAGAAGGGCCCTTGCCAAGCAGTCTAGAAGCAGTAGGGATCCAAACAAACCGTTTTTCATTACTCAGCTCATGTGAGGCTTTCACAATTTCATAGATCCAGGTTGTGTGAACAATCAGTTAACTGGCTGCATTTTTTCATATCCATACAGATTAACTCTCAGATTCCAGTCAAAACCATGCCTAATCCTAAATTACATCCCACAAGCAATTTCATTGGTCAACTTAATTTCTTTCTCTACATATTACTTACCACCAGGGAATCCTACACTGAAAAAAAATATAACACTGGCTCAACTTAAAAAAATTGAAGTAATGTGTCACACCTAACATTTTAGCATTGCTGTAATGTAAATAAACCATTTACTGTAACCTTTAAAGTTCATGTAAACTAAGTTCTGAAGGTGAAACAAAACAAATATTTAAAGTCGTTCTAAATCAAAATAAATGAGTTGCCCATATTACTTAATATAAATATTGTACTAAATATAACTTGAAATTATAACCTTAATATAAACCACTTTTGAATGTTTGAGCAAACTTTAAGCTGCATCAAATAAAGATGTAAGGCATTCATAATTTAAATATAAAAGCAAAAAAACGTAATTACGTTTTGATTTACACTCAGAACACATTTCTTCATATAAACATTATTTATTGTGGAATGAATATATTTTCATCCAAAATATTAACATTAAAACTACTCTCTTCGGGTCTCGCTCTCTCCGTTCTGTAACTTGCTTCCCGCACAGGGGTTGAAGGTCACGTTGGCTGAAAATTATTTCCAGGCAAGGATATCATGGTATAAATATATTTAATGGAAATTGCTTAACTAACATTAACTGAAATACAGGTTCTGGTATCTTTCCTTACTTGTTTCAACGTAGTTGTTTCAATATCATGCTCCCGTTTGAGGTGGCGGTAAACTTATACCGCCAAAACTACTGTATGTTTTAAAGACCGCATGTGCAGATCACTCTCAGCCGAATAAAAGTGCTTTGATCAAAATTAAAAATTTCACTTTGGTTCTCTGATATTAAACAAACGACAGCTATGGTTTACTTTTTTCAGTGTACGAGTTTATACTGCTAAATGGTTATCAGCAATTAATGAGGTATTGTTAAAATGTACTGAAAATGTCCAAAAAGTACTGATCCATAAAATGAAATATATTGAACCATATTGAAACCCACAACTATTATTAGCAGCACAATGCATCTTTTGTTTGCATAAACATTAAAATAACATCCAATATATTATGTAAACATAGGAGAACCATACCCAGACAGCACACACATGTCCCTGGGACATTAAAGTTCATCATATTGTCACGCCCTACCTACCTCTACCTACCCTTCCTGTTCTCACACTAGTGTGGCTCTAACAAGCCGTGTTTGTTCATCATTTGTCCTACCTCTTGTTCCAGCCCTCATATGATTCTCTCCAGCTGCCCCTCATTTACGCCTTTGTTACTCTTTTTATTAAAGTGCTTCCCAGTCCTGTTCCCCACAGTGCTGTCGTTAACATCATCCCCTGTGTATTCCAGACATTTTCATCTTTTCTGCTTAATGTTTTAAGATGACAGTGTAAGTTATGAATTTTTACATGTTTATGCTTCACTCCAACTTGATATCTGATTGCTCAGTCAGCTTTCAGTGCGATGTTTTAGTAAAATATCCCATAAATAAAAAGAGGATATGACCTCTGTGTCCTCAATGATAGATCCAGGTCTGAGACTCCACCTTTTCTAGTGTGTATGAGAGCTTTACCGCTGTTAGCACTCAAATGGATTTCCAAAAGTTTAACATTTACTGTCTTCTGCTTAGTTGGTGCTATAACAAATTCTCTAGAAGAACTTCATCCAGTGAAACTGAACGATGTTTTTGCGCCACCAACTGTGTGAGGTTTTGAATGTTATAGGGTGATGCATTGTTATAATGACACTTGGAAGGCCCGCTTTTGACCAGAATTGCGTCGTGAAAAATTACGCAGTCTATACATTTCCTCCACTATACATGACATGACAGTATGCCTTCATCTGTAAGAATTGCATTGAAGAAGAAAATGGTTTATTTGTAATGCTTTGAGCTGATGTATAGTGTAGCACAGACCTGGAAAATTATTTTCTATGCAGTGCCAACACAATTTGTCCTGCATTTTGAGCTGCATGATTGATCCCACCCACTTTGCAAATTTTATAGTTGGACTTAGGACTGTGCAATATGACCAAATTTTTAATTTTTTTTTCTTCCGATGACCTGTGGTATACAGAGCCCCTAAGGGGTCTGGATGGGGAAAAAATTTTGAAATAGTTTTGAGCTCTCTCGCAATAGTCTTGCATTACTTTGCAATACTTCCCCGTTACTAATAATAACTGTACTGTGTCCATTTAGCCTCGCTGTGAGGGCTTCCTGATTGGATAAACTAAATCCAAGAGTGGAGACTTGTGACTGACTCGTGTTCAGCTTATGTTCCATGCAAAAATGATGCATAAATTTGACATTTTTAACGTTTACTAAACTATGAACATGAATCGAGAATAATGTCAAAAATTTGACTATATTACTAAACTTCCACGGTCTAAACATCGTCAGAACAACAGTGAGCTTCCACTGTTCATCCCAAACATTCACCGCTTATGCCCCATAACGTAGTGACTATATTACGCTCTTAAAGTAACACCCCCATTAGACACATTATTAAAGTACTAAGACATTTAATAACAATATACAACATGTGCCCATTCATCAGTGATTGAAAAACATGACAGCTGGACTATTGAAGGTGAAAGGCACACAGAGACATTGAAACGTTGATTAAAATTTGCCCATAGAGAAATCTGGAAGCACATGGGGTGTGGCTTGCTTTTGTTGAAAGTAGCCCAGCTGTCTTGCTTAAAGTCACTGGGAGTGAATGGACACAGGATACTAGGGCTGCAACGATTCATTGAGTAACTTGAACAACTCGATTACAAAAAAAAATCCTCGATGCAAATTGTTTGCTTCGATGCTTCTTGTAATCCACACGACTATGTACTGCTTAGTGATCACCGTGTTTCACTCGGAGGATTATTACTGTCGCACAGTGTGATTACGCTGCATTACGTGTAGCAGGTTTGATTTTATGGCGCAATGGAGGAAGACAGGGAAAATAGCATGGAAACTCAGAGAAAAAGATGGAAAATGTCTAAAGTTTGGGACCATTTCAAACAAAAGAAAAGTGAAAATACTGTACAGTGTGTCCATTATAAACCGAATTAGCTTACCAGAGCACAACTTCAATGATCCGACATCTCAACAGAAAGCACCCAGTCTATGCATCCAGTCCACAGAGTGGAACCAATACAAGGTAAGCGCAAGCGTTTCACTCACATTTGTGGCTAAACAAAGACCTGCGATGGAAACTTATTTATGGACATACGTGTGAAAAAAAATATATTACAAGATTCAGCCCCTATTTTTCCTCAACAAAAACACTTCTAATAAAATAGCAGGGAAAATTATGCTGTCGTAGTTTAATTAACATGGAGATGGAGCCTGTCTATACACTAACAGCAATGAGCAAAGAGACTGTTCTGTTACAGGGATGGTGAACTCAGGTGAATGAACTAAAACAACAGCAGTGCTTGTAACCGCCACTAAAGCTTTACTGGTAAAGAGCTGGTGAGGGGCCTTAATCAAACCAGCTGTTCAACAAGCTGAAAGGTGAAGAAAAGTGATATTTTCAGCAGCTCCCATCCACTGCCGTTTGTCTTCCACAGCAACAACGCTACAGTAAAGCTATACAAGTTAAAATATAAGTTGTTTGTATGCAGACAAACTGTTAGCTTAATTTGATACAATATTTAAATTTGGCATCTTGCAGCAGGCTGACAGCTGCCGTCACACGTTGTCACAGTGATACCTGCAGCATGCAGGGGTGAGTCTAAAGGGAAGCATGGGGTGTACTGAACTAGATCTATTTCAAGGCTTTAGTAATAATATTATTTTGCAGATTTAGATTAATATGAATATTACATAATTATAATAATGTAAAAATTCCACCCCCCCACACCCCAAACAGCCTTGGGTCAGTAAAACTCTGAGACACTGAATTATCCACCCGCCACATGCTCCTTTAAAGGCTTACACGCGCGTGCACTCATTCTCTAACAGAGTTAAACACACACTCTCACTCACTTCCCACACACATGAACATGCACACGCCATTCCTACCTCATCCAGGAGATACAATCCTGTCAGAACTTTTTTATGCCTCTTATAAATGTACAAGAATAGGGAGTAAAGGCCAGTTTAATGTATGCCTTAATTTAAGATATGTATACCTTTTTCAGTAATTTTATTTGACATTTTTGCATTTAAGAGCGTTTTCTTAAAAAAAAAAAAAGTACATAAATGCACTAAATGGGTTTAGTTCTTTTGTCAATTGTTGTATGGAGTTCAATCATTAAAAATGTTCCTAAAAGGAAACCCATGAGTTTTCATTTTAAGAGACCTGTATTTTTTCTTTTTTGAATAGTTACTGTTGCTCTTTAATAAGAAAAAAGTATTTCTTATCTGATTACTCAATAAATCGATGGAATAATCGATAGAATATTTTAGTGACTGAGCAATCGATAGCTGCAGCCGTACAAACTACAATTAATAAATGTTTTATTAAAGACATAAATGTAACATGATCTACAATTCAAGTTTAATAAAAACTCAGACACAAGTGCCATGTGGAGGTGTGTAAACTCATCCCAATGATGGAAAAAATGTGAGCTTAATATGAAACGATATACATCCGATGTATATAGTCGTAGGGCACTGCCCTAGTCAGACTGATATCGATGTCTTGATTTTTAACAAAAATAATGTGCATCTTGGCTAACTCATTTTGTGCGGTTATTATAGATGCAGGAATGCACTATGTATAGCTTTCTGTATTGGAATTTCCAAAAAATAAATGGTAAATGAATTGTGTAAAAATGGAGACAGATGGCCATGGTTGGCCTCGGTAGGTGGGAGGGAGTATTTTCACTCACTTCATATATATCAGTCAAATTCTGGTTGCTTCGGCGCAGAAATGGGGCTCACACCTGACTGCTGATCCCACACACTGCTGTAATGCTTTCCATAATCAGACAGCTGCTTTTCATGTGGCTCCTTCTGTTCTAATGCTGAAATTGCCACTTCTTGTTTTAGCTTATCCCCACTATTTTTATTCCAACCATCTCCATTCCCATCTCCAAATGAAGTCCTTTCATCATATCGATTCTGTTTGCTATCCTGCCCAAAACGAGTATTTTTATTTATTTTTTTTGTTTAGCATTTGGCCACAGTCGTTCAGGTTGTTCCTGTTTCCCTGTATCATTAAGTGTCCTCTGTGTCCCCACAGGTGCTTGTTGTGGCTCTGATGACAAGTCATATGTGGTTGGGGGCTGGACCTGGGCATGGTGGTGTATCTCTGATATTCAAAGGTATTACGCCCGAATAATGTTATCGGATGCATTCTGTCACCAGCTGCAGAGGAGGATATGCTAATATTTCATGTTGCTTGTGACTATAGGCTCCACAAATCATACAAAAATGGAGTCTTATTGGTGATGCACTGGTTGTTGTTTTCTTTACAGGATTTCACTTGAAATAATGACCGTAAAGCCCAAATGTGAGGATGTAGAGACTGCTGAAGGTGTAGCTCTTACTGTGACTGGGGTGGCACAGGTAAATCTTTTCTGAATTTAATGTTTCTGCTGGTAACATTTCAGAGTGGTGGCCTGCCACACCAAAATCTTTGCAGCCTAGTCTAAAAGATTATCAGTTCAATCAATCAGTCATATAATCCTCAGTGGATCTGTTTGTCCGACATCCATACTGATGTGGATCCAGGCTGCGTGATATATTGCTTTTGATATTTGATTGTATTTCATGACAGTCGGTGCCAGGGCGACTGAATGAGAGTCATTCAGGCTTTTAGTAACAGTTTTCTTTGGCACTGGAAATATAGTGGTACCTCGACCCACGAACAGTCCTGTTCACGAACAAATCGTAAAAAAAACGTGTTATAGATGTATGTCTTTAATATATCTATTCAGAGGTCGAATATAAAAAGAAAGTTCTGTTGTAGCGGTACCTTTCAGTGATTGATAAATATGTTTGTGATGGTTTTTAACAGTCATATATCTATACATAAAATTGCAATACTTGATAACATAAATTAAGTCCTATTTAAGTGTTATTCTCCATTCACACATATTGACAACCGCATATTGTTTTACTGTACAAAGAAAGAATTTCTTCACCATACAACGCGTTGCATCACGAAATCTACTTAATTTTAAGCATATGAAAATGTACAGTATAATAAAAAAAATCACATTTTCGAAATTACTCTATTGTTTTTTACTGCTACTCAGTCTTTTAATGTTAATTGTTTATTTTTTTGGGGGGGGGATGTTTTGTGGTTCCCTGTTTTGGCTTTTTTCGGGTGACCAGCCTGCCAACAAGCGTATGCTCAATTGTATGGTTTTATTTAATTTAGCATTATTTGTGTATAATTAAGGTTATTTAAATTTAAGTCTATATTCTTGGTCACAGAGAAGCATTTAAAAAATCTGAGGTTTGAGTGAATTATTTGTATTTACGTTATTTTAAATGGGAAAAATTGATTCAGGTCGCGAACTTTTTGGGTCATGAAATGAGTCCCTGAAGTTCGGGAGCCGAGGTACCACTGTATAGTGGTATTTATGTGCTATCTTGGCATGTTTGACTCCTCTTTTCAGCTTGGCACTGGCTAGGCTGTATGACCTGTATGCTACATCACTTTTAGAAGGCGTCGGACCTCACTGTTTATCCAGGCCTTTTGGTTGTTGATAATGCAACAATCAGCTTATCAATACAGAACTTGATGTAATCGGGCAAAGAGCATGTGTAAGGGTTAATATCTCACTCTGCATGTGATGTTTGTCCTTCCCAATCTGCATTCAAAACAGTCCTGTAGGTGGGGGAGGGCTTCCTCATGCCATATCATTATTATTTTGGTATTAGGTTTAATTCTATTCATGATGGGTTTGTGGATAGGTTTTAGGGTCAGTGAGATATGGTCAGACTGTCCTAAATGGGGAGGGGGACTCTGTATGTGCTTTTTATGGTGCTATAAACATGATCCAATGTATTTATATCTCTGGCGGGTAATTCCATCCATTCATTTTCTGAAACCGCTTACCCTGTTCAGTGTCGCAGGGGGTGCGGAGCGAATCCTACAGGCTACGTGCGCAAGGCAGGGAACAACCCAGGATGGGGCGGCAACCCATCGCAGGGTTCACACACACCATTAATTCACACATGCACTCTTATGGGCAATTTGGTAACTTCAGTTAGCCTCAGCATGTCTTTGGACTGTGGGGGGGGGGGGGGTGGCTAAAAATACCCGGAGGAAACCCCCAAA
>JAODUD010000036.1:16541182-16554365 GCA_026784285.1 Stomatorhinus walkeri
GGGGGGGGCTGAAAATACCCGGAGGAAACCCCACAATGGCAAAGGGAAAACATGCAAACTCCACACACATGGAACCCAAACAGAGACTCAAACCCAGGTCCCTGAAGTGTGAGGCGACAGTGTTAACCACTGCACCACCATGCTGCCCTGGTGGAGAATTTTACATGCTAAAAAATTTTGCTAATCGGTTTTAATATTTGTAAGATTTTGTATTATAAGCCATAATCAACACTGCATTGGAGAATGCATTACTTTGGTTTGAGTTATGGCTTGAAACAGGTTGTCTAGTGCTACCTTTGTGTTAATAGTGTGTATCTACAGCTTTGATTACTGCAGCTGTAAAGTTGCTGAGAATTCTAGCGAGGGGGAGCAGTGACAATTGACAGTCGGAGAATCCGTGCAGCAGTTGTTTTTGAATGTAAAGACGGTGACCTCCACCTTTGCTCTTACCAGAGTCTTTTGTACTGTCTGCATTATAGGATGTGACCTGCTAGTTTAATAGTAACACCTGGTGTTGAGGAGTTCGCCCATGCTTTTGTAAATGTCAAGGCACGAGTCCTGTTCATTTGCTTTGTTGGTTAGGGACTACATGTTGGCAAGGAAAGTACTTGGGAGCGGAGGATTCTGTGGTGCTCTCGTTACCTTACCTTGTGCTTTGGCTCCCTATCCCCGCTTTTATTTATGATCTTTGTTCCACCTGCGCTTCATGAGCAGCACAAAGATCCATGCAAACCCGGACGTTCTTTTTGGGCCAGTTATCTCCAGTGGTATGCCAGTTATCTCCAGTGGTATGCCAGTTATCTCCAGTGGTATGCCAGTTATCTCCAGTGGTATGCCAGTTGTGGCAAACGTATTAAAGATTGTTATTGTTTTTCTGATGTTCAGCCGTTCTCGGCGAGAGTATTATGTATGTTCTAATTGAATCTGTTTGAAATGCTCAAATAAAATGAGAAAATTTAAGAAGGGAAGAATTAGGCAACTGGAAAGCCACAGTATCTAGATGCTCTACCATGGTAAAGTAAGTAAAAAAAAAATTTTTAATTCACTCTGATGAAGTCCATCCCTTTTTTTGTTCTCCATATTTTTTCAACCAAAAGTAACTTTTAGCGGTATTACACTAACAAATGTTGTAAGACAATAAAATGTATGTATTTTTTATAATGTAAATCGTTTTAAGTATTGTTTATATATTTCTGTAATCTATCAGCAAGTTCCAAAAACAATCCTATTTAATTGTTCAAGGACATCTCATGAATAACCAAAACTGCAAATGTCAAATTGAGCTTGGGTGAGGGGGAAACTGTATAAAATAAAGTAAAATAAGCAGTAACCCTGGAAGCTTTTACCCTTGCAAGTTAATCTGCTTTAACCCTTAAATAAGAGCTAGATACGATTTTAACAACTCTGAGCTATTAGTTAAGTTTATATGTGTATATATATATAAAAATACACATACATACATACATACATACATACATACATACACACACACCAGGAAAACCCCCACAATAACACTGGTATACTGTGATTTTGGTGCTGAACAGTTTTATATTAAGTTTATGGTGCTGTTTAAGAATATGACGGTTTTGCCAGATTGGCTCTAGTTTCTGAGATATTTAATAGTTAATTAATTAATGCAACACATTTGAAAAGCATTCAGAATTGCAAGAATATGTTAACTAATAAATAAGCAGTCTAGTATCATACAAAAAAAGAAATGTAACATATCAAAATATAAAAAACAGTGGCAGGAAAAAGTTATGTATGATTTTATTAAATAATACAATATTAGTTAATTATTAATGTCAGTGCTTCAAAAGAAGTACTGTGGCTAGTTGAAAAAGACCACTAATGTCCACAAAGCACGACCTTTGTGATAGTCATCAAACTGGCAACAATGGGCTCTGAAGTCATTGACTCGCATATCATAGAAACACAAGCGTTTTGTTGAAAGTTTTTCCCCATTCAGTTGCTTGCCAGTCCTGCAAGTACAACCTCTACAGATGGACCTACAATACAGAGTGCAGCAGTTTGTCTTATGACTTCACCTGCAGATCCGCATGGGACTGAACTCAAATCTCTGTAGTGCCAGTGTATACTTAAAACCTACTGTCAATCAAAAAGCGGGTCCACCCTTTAGACATCCCCTCCATTCATCATGCAGCAGCCCAGCATCCTGGCCCATCCACTACTCCATTTACTCCCAGAGATGCTGAGCTTGGTGCATTTACCTAATAACCGTCCAGCTTTTCTGCAGTGAAAAAAGCTCTTCCATGCTGGGGCATAGAGGTCCAGTGTAGGTACGCTTCAGGTGAAATGTAGGAGAAGAAAATTGCGTGAAGTAATCAAATAAATAGCTCAAGAAGTTGAACGCATTCTAGTGCGCTTTTATTAAAATCAATATAAATACGACATATTAGAGGAAGCGGAGCTTCCCTTGTAGTCTTTGAGCAGTCGCTATAGTAGACTATATATGAGTAAGACTATCAAGGTAAAAAATATTTTTTACCTTGATAGTCTTACTTCGCCTTGCAGTGACCCCCCTGCTTCTAGTTAGCTACCTGAGGCTAATGCTGCATGCACAGAAAACATGACAGGAAAAAAGTCATTTTCTCTCAGTGACAACCCCCAAGTTTTTCTCTGTAGGTTGGAGGACTCCTTGTAGAGCTGGATGTAGATTAACATCGTACCCAGGACGAAGCAATTGTAGGTTAAGAACATTGCTCAAGGGCCCAACAGTATAGAATCACTCCAGACATTCACGGGATTATATTGCTTGCTGTGAAGTATTTTTCAACCATTCAACATCCATCCCCAGAGTATTCAAGCAAAAAAACCAATCCAGAAACACCTCCTAGTTGAAAATACCCATCTTGTAAAGAATGCAAAAATAATACAGGATGTTGTTAGCTTACAACCACGATCAACCCTTTATTTTATATGCATCATATATATATTTTAGTATACTGTATAATAAAATATCATCTTTGAGTCGTATTGCTTGGTGTTTTTAACCTTTTATCACAATTTTCTTAGTTACTTGTATGAATTATATTAAGTTTTTTATCACCATTTAAGCTGCTAAAACAGAAATGGACTGAAATGTACTGTGACCACTGCGAACAGTAGCCTGAGCACTAGATAAATGAATGGGTGTCTTGCAGGGATGCTCACATTGCATGCAGGCAGGGTGGAATCTGTCATACACTCATGCTGGGCAACACTCGCCCTGCCAGACACAGCACAGTCATGGCCACATATCTACGGTCTCGGAACAGTCGTAAAATGTTTGGTCAGAAGTAGTTAGGAGTGTCGCTAATTTTAGTTAGCTACTCCCCAGCACTGGTAATGTACATTTGTGAAAGCAGGGTCAGATGGTCCCTGGAGTAACTGGGGTTAAGGGCCTTGTACAAGGGCCCAACAGTGAAATCATTCTACCAGCCATGGGATTTGAACTGGCGATCTTTTAGAACTGGGCCACAGAAGCGTAGTCAGTCTCAGGTTTGCACCAATCGGCTGCCCTCTGTGACTGAGATGGTCATTGCAGAACCTTGATTTTGGAAACAGGATTCTGAGGTCTGCTTTGGCTGGAAAGTCGATCTATGTCAGTAGCATTGCCTGATACTTGGTGACATCCAGTAAGCAATTGATCTTACCTAGTGCCGCCAGTAAGCAGTTGATCTTACCCAGTCCCAAAACATCACTGACCCATCACCATGGGAGTGAGGTGCCTTTCCTTGTATGGTTCTCTGTCTCCATGCCAGATATGTTCAGTTTTGATCTCCTCTGACCACAGCACCTTTGTCTAGTCATAATTTAAATAGCCTTTGACAAATCGCAAACACTTGCTTCTGTCTTGGGGTCTTGCAACATTTCTAAAGAGCCTGTGGTAATGGAGCTGGGGTCTAATGATGCTTTTTGTAACCTGGTGACCCCAAGATACCTCCAAGGCCTGTGATCTTTTCATAGTGATTCTTGGGGATTTTTTTGCTTTTCATTCCTTCCTATCCTGGGGGGGGGGGTGTATATGTGTTCTTTGCCTGTCAAGTTTTCAGCTTTTCCATACTCTTAAAGTTTTTGAATAATTGCCCAGATGGTGCTCAGTGACATATGGAACCTTATGTAGATCTTTTTGTAGCCATTACTAAATTTATAATTCTATGACCTCCTGTCTCTTTTGAACTGCCAGCTCTTTTGTTTTCTTCATGGTGTGGGATGATAGGGGGATTTTGCTTGCATGCTGACTCGTTTTTATACACTAGTGAAACAGGAAAGTGACGCAGTTACATAGTGATGTTCCATAACACTTACTTGAACTGAAGTACAATCGGTTTCATTCCTGGTTTAAATTTGATGGACTTTATTTCCAGTAATCTTCAGGGGTGTCGTTAATTGTGAAACATTTATTTAGAGAATGAATTTCTAATTAAATGAGAGTAATTTGGGTTAGTTCCATTAATAAACCAATTTTCACATTGAAAAAGCATATTTTCATGAAATGTTATTACAGTGATATTAGTAGTTGCAAGTTGGTCTTGCAATAAATATGCTTAACCATAACCCTATATACCCACATCTGTTTCCATACATTATGTAACATTTTGTGTCATAGTTGCCTTTATTATACTTATATTGAGGAAATCATGTGTAAATAAGTGTCTGCATCAATGATAGCCATTTTTTTTATTTACACAGTTAAGCTATGGGTTGAATGTAGTTTTTTAGGAGACCCTTTGACCAGAGCATACTTATCTTCACCAGGTGAAAGTGATGATGGAGGGAGATCTTCTGGTCGTTGCCTGCGAGCAGTTCCTGGGCAAGTCTGTGTCAGAAATCAAAAGTGTGATCCTGCAAACCTTAGAGGGACATTTGCGATCCATTCTCGGTAAATTCTCTCTTCCTCTGTGGAACGCTTATTTATATAATACTACAGGGAGTCCAATGGGCGTAAATAATCAAAACCGGCCAACACCCCCCCCCCCCCCAAAAAAAAATAATAATGAAATTAACTACATTGGGTACTGTACTGGACCTTTGGCCGACAAACTGCTGAAGTCGTGTAGTCTTTCTTATGAGCATCACAGAGTAGTGCAAGTGTGTGTGTTCGTCATTACGAATAATTGTATTCAACCTAAGATTTTAATATAATAGGTTTTGTGGCAGTCTGTCTGTAACCACGAGTTGTCCATAAGCCGGACATTCTTAAAAATAGGTCTGCTTGTGTAGATATAGACTTTGTGTGGTATGCATGAATGCCTAGCTCTCTCTTTCTCTCTCTCTCTCACACACACACACACAGGCACACTCACAGTGGAGCAGATCTACCAGGACAGGGACCGATTTGCCCAGCTGGTGCGAGAAGTTGCAGCTCCTGACATTGGACGCATGGGTATTGAAATACTTAGCTTCACCATAAAGGTAACACTAAGCAGGCTTATCAGTAGTCTGTGTTCATATTCAGTTTATCACAATACTTTAATTTAGAACAATAACTTCAGTATATCCATTAATATGCTGTCAACAATATTTATTTATCTAGATATGTAGTGGGCTTGCTGTGTTTAAATTATTACTGTTTTTGTTTGTCATCGAGATGAGTTGTGTATGATGTCATCGCAAATTGGTGTATATGTGAATGATCGATGACCAGCTGCATTGACCAAGGTAGTGCGAGTAATGTCAAGGTGAAACTTGTGTGTGAGTTTGAGTTGATGATTCTTGACCCTGCAGGATGTCTACGACAAAGTGGAATACCTGAGCTCCCTGGGAAAGTCCCAGACAGCAGCAGTTCGGAGGGATGCAGACATCGGTGTGGCTGAGGCAGAGAGGGATGCTGGAATAAAGGTCAGAAGCTCTTAAATGAGACGACGAAAAAAGGAAACAGGAAAGCCTCGTCAGTATTTTGTTCAGTTTGTAACCTGTAATGCTATTTTCTATCCAGGAAGCTGAGTGTAAGAAGGAGATGATGGACATTAAATTCCAGGCTGACACCAAAATTGCTGACTCCAAACGTGAGCTGGAAATGCAGAAAGCTGCTTTTAACCAGGAAGTAAACACCAAGGTACTGGAAAGTTATGTAGTTTTACATACAAAATATAACACGTGTAGTTTGCTGTCTCATAAAATAGCTGTGCAGCATTTTGGAGGACACCACACTATTGAATATTTTGGCATGGAGCTGATGGAACAGTTATACATGTGAAAAATATGCACTGAATCTATGGGAGACGTATTACTATTTGTACAATGCGGTGCACCGAAGTAGAAATTTTGACCAGGAATAACAATCAATATATTTTTATCTAATATTACCAATAACCTCAATGCTCCATAAATCTGTAGTCAAACTTGTGTGGGTAATGTTATGCACAGTAGCTCCAACTAGGAGACTGTAGCGAGGTTCTAAGTGGTAAAGGCATGGGAGCAAGAGAGATTTTTGTGGAGGGGGACCAGACAGGGAGCAGAAGGTCTTAGCTTTTAAGCTTATCCGGCCATGCTTGAAGAGGCATTTAGTGTGACCTGGACTAAGAGTTTAATACACTAATCATATTTTGATTGACACTGGCTGACTGGCTGGTATAGAGTTGCCAGTCACCCACAAATGGCCTATCTGACAATAGCATTGACAACAATTAGCTTTCTCTACAATAGTCGAGCAGCTGCCTTCTGAATCAGTTGGAGGGGATGGATGGCGCTCAGTGGTAAACCCGCTAGAAGCGACTTGCAGTAGTCAAGGCGGAAGATGACGAGGGACTGAACGAGTATCTGGGTAGCCTGTGTGGAAAGGAATGGACGTATCCTTCTGATATTAAACAGGAGAAACCGACAAGAGCGGGAAAGGTTGGCGATGTGTGAGGAAAAGGACAGACTATTGTCCATGGTAACCCCAAGGTTGCGAGCAGTGACCGAAGGACGGATTAGGGAGTTGTTGAGAGAGATCGCGAGGTACAGGAGAGGGGATAAGTCAGCCGGGATGTAAAGTAGTTCTGTTTTACTCAGGTTGAGTTTCAGCTGGTGAACAGTCATTTATCATTGGGATAGGGCTGAATTTTACATGGAAGTGCAAGAATTTGCTTGAATTGTTGTTTAGTAAATTGTACGCAGAATACTTGAGTATTTTTTCCACTGACAGCATCCAGTCTGAACTGTAGGAAAGTAAAAATGGATGTTCTCATTCTACTCTAATCAGAAAGCTGAGGCCCAGCTGGCCTATGAACTTCAAGCAGCCAAGGAGCAACAGAAGATTCGACTGGAGGAGATTGAGATTGAGGTGGTTCAAAGAAAAAAACTAATTTCTGTTGAGGAAAATGAGATCGCCAGGACTGAGAAAGAGCTGATTGCTACTATCAAGAGACCAGCAGAAGCTGAGGCCTACAAGATGCAGCAGCTGGCAGAAGGACTGAAGTAAGCCTCTCCCACTGATCCACATGGCATCCAAAAGCCATACATCTATGTAGTTGTGTACACTTAGGGGGGCATCTCTTCACCTGCCTGTACACCATACAAGGGGCATCAGTGGGTATTTCATTGTCTTTTAAGAGTCAACAGTAGGAATTACCCCATTTCCTTTTGTCTAAGATACCTGCTTTTTTCATATAGATTTGTTTCTTTATCAAGTCTTTTTTATATTAAAATTTGTATGTTTAAATTGAAGGTCTTATTTCATTTTGGGATTCTGAAAAATCATGTTGACCAATCCCTATGATCTTCCTCAACAGGATCAAGAAAGTGCTGATAGCTCAGGCTGAAGCAGAGAAGATTCGGAAGATGGGTGAAGCTGAAGCCGGCTCGATTGAGGCTTTGGGAAAAGCTGAGGCTGAGAAAATGAGGCTCAAAGCACAAGCCTACCTACAGTATGGAGAGGCAGCCAAAACTGCTCTAGTCCTTGAGGCTCTCCCAAAGGTTAATTTTTATTAATGTTTTCCTCTTCATAACCCAACTCTGCGTATATGTAAGACAATAAGTAAAGAAGTTAAAATGCAGAGTACATACATACACACACTACAGCTGTGAAATGAAGCATTTTGTCTATCACTTCAAAACAGCACTAACACAATGATGTTTCAGAAAAGGGGTGATGCTTATTGTACCTGAAATTCATGCAATTTATCAGTCCTACTAACATTATCTAATCTTATATTCAAGATTACCTTGGCCTTTGCTTGTAATATAAGGAAAACTTTGTATTCATCCTGCCCAGAACTGTAAAAGAACAGCTTGGATTATGTTTCCATTTGATGAAATACAGGAATAACACGAGGGATGACAGTTATACCTTCCACCACTGACAGTATTTATGGTCATGCACAAGACATTTGTGTAATGAAGTGTATAGATGCGCAACAAAAATGTATGTTGTTGGGGTAGTTCAGAACACAAAAAGAAGCATTCTTGAAGTTATCATTTATGTTTATTTTACAGCTATTTTTCTAAGATCCAGTTTTTACGTGACTGAAATGCTGAATAGATATTAATGCATTAGTCAAGTTTTTTTTTTTAACCTTTGGTTTGTCCATTCAGATTGCAGCGAATGTTGCCGCCCCCTTAGGCAGAACCAATGAGATTGTCATCCTGAGTGGGGATGGGAGCCATGTGACCGGGGAGGTGAATCGCCTTCTGGCGGAGCTGCCTGTGTCTGTGAATGCCCTTACAGGAATTGATATATCCAAAGTACGAGACCAATTTTTTCCCAGCCAGTCTTGCTTAAATCATAATCAGTAAAGGTTGCTGCATGTTGAATGACAGAAAACCCTTTGTGAAACTAATATGCAGTGTAAATCCAAGTAACCTTGAATTAGCACATTGGTTTGAATGTGTATTTTTCATCCTGCACATTGGTAATAGTGCTCACATTTTACATAACGTGAATTGTAGATAGTGATTACCTGTAGGTCTACATATGGTAAGTATAAAGGAGATTTTGTTAATTTTATTTATTTTTTTGTATTTCAATGCAGATTCCCCTGTTGCAGAAGATGAGCAGCGCTCAGGCATGAAGTAGGCCGCAATTATCCTCCTCCACTGGGTCTACTTTACTGCATACACACACAGATGGTCTACTAAAGAAACAATCATTCAGGACCTCTAGTGCCTTCACTTTAGGAGGATCAGGACATCTTCACGTACTGATGCCACTTTTGTAATTTGGATTTTGAAATATTTTTTTTTAATGAATGGATAAACAAACTTGACAAACCATCAGTACATATTTAGGTTCAGTAATTGGTGTTTATGGAGGTGTTTATATGCTACTGTAAATGGTAGATCTATTGTTACGTTTAGTAAACGTATCACAGGCTACTAATGTGAAAAAGTCTCAGGAGTCATTGATACCATAACAATATTGCTTTTATTTGTGCATACATATGGTAGCATTTGACAGGAACATACTAAGATTAATCTTTGAAAGCTTCTTATATGTGTTGCAAAGCTGCTAAATGTTTATTTCCTATGTCTTACAACAAAAGTTAGTTTTATAATATCTGTAATGCACATGGCTGTAATCCACTCCTATCACCTGTTCTGTTCTCTACAAATATATTTCCTTGTTTTAAATAACTAAAGACACAATACCGTAACATAGGCATAAAATATCATGTGATTATGATAGATATGTAGCTCCTGACAAAAAGGATTCTTTATGTACTACTGATAGTATGACAAGCAGCTGAGAGAGTTTCACTTTCTATATACATATTTCCTTGGCATTATTTCCCAAGTACCCTTTATCACAGTCACCATATTAACCAAATGGTACGAATGAGCGAGTAGTTGTTAGATAGTACCTCAGAACTGAAGTTGCCCTTTCTGCTAAAACTATTCAATGGTTCATTGATTAAAACTGCACCCCTGACAAGGATAAGCAGTTTGTGGATGGATATATGGTTAATGTGGATCTCTAAGGGGAGCACTGTTTTCATTATTTACCTTGTCATGAAATAGACTTTACTCATATTCTAAAATATAAGCTTAGCATAACTTTTCAGAGGAGCTACAAGGTTTATTACAGTCATTTGGAAGAAAGTTGCGTAGTACCGATCTCTAAATTTAGAAAGGGCGCATCTAATTAATTACACTGTAACAAGTGCAGCACTTTCATCAGAAGATAATTCAGACCCAGGTAAATCATTAAAGTTAGTTCATGTAGACGTCAGTAATGTGGGGGTGTGGTACTGAGTGCTCACCGTCACACTGGACGCAACAATGCGGTTCTACGTGTGAATGAGCTCATCGGTTACAGATCCTTTCAGTTCGTAATGGAGAAAGGTCTACACAGTTACTTGAAAATTCTGAGTTCAGCAGCAGATCACATTTATGTATCATCATATATATATGACTTGTTGCTGTTATGCGGAGAACTGCTACACGGGAGAGAAGTATCCAGGCTGAAAAATATCTTCCGGAATTTTCCTGAGGTCAGAATGTCACTGGCCCCAAAGTGGCATTCCTGTATCAGTTGAAATATGCTATTTTCTGCATACATAAACTTGCCTCTTAAGCCATACTTCATGCAAGGAAATAGCTATGAAAAGATTGGACTCCCCTCAGTCAGGGACTACTGTTGTTAAATAGCTATGCATAAAATTCCATTTGCCATGGCTGAGACTGAAAATTTCAATCACTGCATGATGGTTATTAAGCGTTTAATTACTAGCAACCATCAGTGATTGTTAATTGCTTTATAGTAACTTGGGAGAATGACAATGTGGATGCTGGAGCAACCCATGCTGTGTGCACACTCACCCCTTTAATACAATGACAATGCAGTTCTGCTTTATCGGGATGGTGTGCCACTGTTACTGTGCATCTGGTGAAAACGATTTACGGTGGGTAATTTAAAATCCAAGGACTAGAATACTTTGCCAAACAGAATATCTTGATGAGCAAATTCATTTCATTATGAAACTTTAAAATAAAAGTTATTTTTTGTGATAACTTAGAATATGTGCTTTCAATTCCCCATGATTTCCCAATTCCAGTCCTGGAGGCCCAGTGTACAACCAGTTTGCAGATTTCAATACTCACATACTCACCTTATTCAGCTTACCAGCCAATTCCAGGTTTAGTAGGTTTGTTTGACAGGTCCTTGCAAACTGGTCCTCCAGGACTTGAATTGGGGAACCCTGATATATAGCATTTATATATATATATATATATATATATATATATATATATAATCATAATTGAGTGCATTTTTCTAAATCAGATTTTCAGGAACTGGACTGATGTTTTTGTTTGTGTGATTTTTTTTTAAATATATGTATCATACTGCTGTGTTTCTTTCTCTCACAGGAAAATAAAGGGCATTCTTTTTTGTCAAGAAGAGCAAATAAAGCTGAACAATGCATCAGTAATAAAGTTGATCAGTTTTATCAATGCAGATGCAGCTTAATTGTGAAGTTGGAATTTAATTAGAATACTATTTCTATGCTGTTATATGGGTCATTTGTCTTTCTTTTGTAGCTTTTAATTGTCTCCAAATGTCTTAAACTCTGAAAATGAAGCTCTGATAAGTGTGTGAATTGTATGTTTGTGGTGTTCTGCTCTCCATGTATAGTTGAAGTGCTTTTCATACTCTTCACTACCTCTGTTACAATTCAGTAAAACACAAATTTTCCCACCAAGTGATGTTTGTTTTTTTATTTATTCTGGGTAACTGCATGAAATTCATGTTAAAAATCAGTTTTTTTTTAAACAAGCCTGGCTCTGAGCACATTACATTTTGGATTTATACACTTGATGTCACCTGTTTAAATTTTTTTCCTTGTATAATATGTGGTAACATCATCAAAATCACACTTTAGCTAGTTGTGACCAAGTACTGCTCTATACTACTGGTAGAATCTGGAGGCAGTTAGCTGGAAAAGATGAAAAGAATTGAGGTAAGAACATTATGTAGTGAACGCTTTGGCAAATAAATCTTCCAATCAGCTGGCTGTCATGACTTTCACAGTCACAAATAATGATGTCATTATGAATAGATATAAACATGATCAAAAGGCTACATAGAAACACTGACAAATCCTGACAATCCACAGTCATAACAACCACTTTTGAAAGGCCAATGCATCAAAATCTATTAGAGAAAAAAATATTGCAGCGCCCCCCAGTGGTCAAATGACAAATTTGGTGCACACCCCAAAGGTGTGACCCTAAGTCCAAATACCAAGTTTAGTCTCAAAGGACCAAAGAATTGTGGAAATATGTTATCACATACCGATTGGCGGCGTCACTGCCAAAATCAATTGACTGTGATGGACAAACTGCTTTGAATATCAAAAGTCCCTCTGGTTTCCCTTCTGAGGCTGGACACTAAGACTATTTCTGACAAATTTGGTGTAGACTGGACAAAATTTGTGGCCGTTGGAAAATTCCTAAATTTCCAATGAAATTGAATATGGCAACTGTATCAATTAGGTGGACATGGAAATCTCAGTGTATAATACTGGCCATTTTTGTTCTTATTCCTCATTTAGGAATAATTAGGCCCCAAGTCCAGTCGCCAAATTAATTTTAACCAATCAAAGTTTTGTTGAGATATGGCCATACATCCTGTTCAGTGGCTTTGTCATCAAATTCATTGGATGATTTAGCAGAAAACTTTGAGTAACCTTTGGTCACAATCCCTTCTAGATGATGCACCCCAAATTTGGTGGTGATTACATCAACAGCCTAGGACGAGTTTGCCAAAGCGTTTTTTCAGAAAAATTAAAAATGGCGGAAAACCCAATACGACAGACTTAAGAGCCATGAGTGCAAATTAAGACAAACTATTGATTCAAACACACAACAGATTACAATCCCAGGCTAAAGCATTCAAAACATACAAGCAAAAGCATATCTTGAAATTTGGCCTCTTGGTGGTGCTACAGGGATGAGTGGATAACCTCCAAATTTGGTGAGCCAGTGTTTTGGATGGGTGTGAAATCACAAAGTCAAAAATTGGACCAAGTTTTTGGCCTGTGGAAAATAATTAAATGTTCACTAAAATACAATAACAAATTCGTCTTTGATATATCAAAGTTATTGCTTCACATCCTGTTTAGTGGCTTTGTCATGAAATTTTTTGGAGGACAGTGGCCATAGCATGGGCTGGAAATTAGCGAGAGACCATTTCAAACTGGATTTAAGGAAGCACTTCTTTACACAGCGTGTAGTCAGAGTATGGAATAGTCTTCCTGAT
>JAODUD010000036.1:16561570-16571767 GCA_026784285.1 Stomatorhinus walkeri
TCATCAAAACCCCCCCCCCCCCCCCCACAGCAGGTGGGCTGATACCATCAATAAGTGCTAAAACATTTTTACTGAGTTATTTAGCAAGCTTTGCAATTTCAATGAATATTATTTTTGTCTGCCGCTGTATGGAAATATTTTGGATTCCATAGATAAGGTATTGAGCAAAAGCAAGTGAATCGTTGGCCCTGCATTATGTCTGTTGGCACAACTAACAGCAACACCATAAACTTATCTGACAACTTATAGATAAGGTCTATTTGGCTACAGTTAATTTTCAACTCCTAAATATCTGAAAAACAGCAAATATCACAGTATGAACTGATGTACTCAAAACACACAATGTGTGTGTATATATGGGTATTATATGGGTATTATTGGGTATTATGTACCATATTATGTAATGTGATGTGCCTAAGCAGCATGTCTGTCCTTTGTTTTTAGCATTGATTGTAGAATGTCAAAATAATCACAGAAAGTTATTTTTATTATTTTTTAATTTAAAAAAAGGTTTGTCAAAAGATGACAATGACTGGCCAGGCTACTCAGAGGCCAAATGGCATCTTACCTATGGCCTATCTATCTTAAATATCACAACAGCATGTCTGCAATGCTATTACATCTTAAAAGAAGACATTCAGGTCTAACAGACTCAACCAATAATCCGAGGTTAGCCATAGATCAGGGGTAAGCAACCCTTATTCTGGAGCGCCGGTGTCCAGCAGGTTATCGAGTATTTGAGACAGCTGTACTTCTAAACCAGAATGAGGATGTGTTGCTCTTAAAGATATTGTTCTTTCAAAGATGCTTGCTCATTTCTACTGAAGTAGCTCCAGAACAGAAAGCTAGCTTGACAGGGGTGGACATTCCTAGAAAGCAAAATTTTACCCATTCAGGTATAGTTGAGGCAATTGGAAAGGCAGGTCTGTTGGTGATGATGCGGCTGTGGGAAGTGGAATATTTATGCTTTTCCTCATTGTATAGTTGCACTGTAAGCTGACTCTTGCTCCAAGTGTGATTGATTTCTGTGGCATAGATCCATAAGTTACGTCCCCTAGCTTTGATTATATGGCCTTATGTTTGCGTATTTATCTTCCTTGTGTATTATTATATGGGAATATAATACAAAATGATAGGCCTATACAGTTTGAAGAAATATTTGGTAACGCTTTACATTAACTGCACCTTCCTAATGCATTCAATATGCATTGGTAGAATATTCAGTGCACCACCATAATGCATTCATAGAACATTCATATGCAGCATGTAAATATACCCTAACATTTTAACATTCCTTAACAGCTTTAATATATATTAATAACAAACATTATACGATTACACAATTATAATGTTTGATAATGTCATTAGTTTCTTATTAAAGTTAAAATATGTGAAGATGTTAAGGTATACATATATGCTGCTTATGAATGCATTATGAGTGCATTATTTAGGTGCAATTAATGCAAAGCATTATCAACTATTTTTCTAATTGAATGATTGATCCTGCATTTCTGCTTTTTAGTACTGCTGAAAAATCTTAATTTAGTTACTTAATATGGGTTTATACATTTTATGATATTCAAGCAGATGAATTCAAGTTTCTGGCAGATAGTAAGGACTCTAATTTCACTATAACTGGAAAGAAACCTATATGATGTGTATATTGGCTCATTTGGATGGAATTATGTGGCTGTCATTTAGCATTAATCTTAGACATGGTATCTTGAAAGCTCTTGGATCAAGTATGGCCTTGCCAACAACCTGCCTCATGCTAATATGAAGGGTTATGTGGGTTTGGCTGGGGAATTGTGGTGCTAAGCAGCGTCATTTGTGGGTTTCAGAATGTGATTGAAATCCTGACCCCATTTTACAGTTCCCTTTCAAGATGGCAGTTATTTTGCCTCTGGCGCAAGAAATGCCTGTTTCAGTGTTTTTGGGACACACTGTTCTTTTAGAAGATAACCAATACTAGCTAAGGAAATGGTTACATTTTTCACAGCTTTCATAGTTTGAATATTGGTTGTAGTATATTAAGCAATGAACCAGCGCAGCTTAAAAGAAGCATTAAATGTGTCATTTTTTAAGGTACTGTGGGTCATTAGTAATGAAATGTATTTTCTTGGATTCTTAATGCATTACTATATTTCAATCTTTATTTATGCTTTTAGTATTATGCATTATTTGTAGAATTATTCTGCATGATGAAATGCAAAGTCGGCTTTTAATGCCATAAGCTTTATTGGAACCTAATCTTGCGTAGTTACAAGAAATTACTAATTGCCATCTTGACATTCTGTGGCATATTTGATGTAATTCATTTTCATTAGGAATCGATGAAAAAATATAGCTTTGAAATGGAAAATGGGTTATTCAAAAAATATTGGTTATGCTCATTTATAATGCCATTAAAGTTATTTTTCTCCAAGGACTCACAGGAAAATTAGCAGGGTCACTCTATTTTTATTCAACATTTTCGAAAAAGGTTTTGCATTTTTTTTTATTTTGTTGAGATGAATTACAGACACCATCCAGAGCTCAAGAAATGTTTCAAATTCCATTTGAGATATAGTACCTCTTCTACACTGTGGTAGACAAAAATATTTCAGTGTTTTCTAATTACCTGTAGCTTTTTATTATTATAGCTATATGACTCAGCTGTAGTTTGGTAGAAAGCTCAGAAAAGAGTATTTTTTCATTGTAATTATTAAATTAAACTTGTCTTTTCACAGTCAAAGTTCATCTTGCCAACTGCATTCCTTATTGCATTTGGTTTTAAAAAACAGTGATGTACATATGAAACTTGTATGATAAACATTGACTTCTGCTCTTCTGGAAAATGAATGACAGGAAAGACTCCAGCACATATTCCAAATGGCACAACCAGTCCTACAAACCTGGATTCTTCCATAGCTTTGTTTTGATTAAAAGTGTCATGCAGGCCAAGCAGACTTCACCCTCATCGAAAATCCGCATTTTCTAGTTTACTAATAATGATGAATCTATCATCTTTAGGCAGACTACACTTTGCACTGAAAGTTTGCAGATTGATTAACAAGAACAAAAACAGCTATTTGGCTAAAAGTATGCAGACATCAGCTTGTCCAGCATATCATTACAACACCACGGGTATGACTATGAAGTTGGTCAGTTCATTGTTGCTTTAATAGCCTCTATTTTTTTGGTTGAGCTTTCCATTAGGTGTAGCAACATTGCTGGATTTTCTGCCATTCAGGTTGAGTGAATAGGCCCCTTTCTGTGACCTTGTGTGGCAATGTCACAGAACCTCGGAATTGAACTGGCTTCAACATGTTTTATCCTTTACAATGATGTCACTTTGTAGTTGACCAGGGCAGCACTGGCAGGGCAGAAATGTGACGAGCTCACTTTTTGGAAGGATGGCGTTCTATGATGACGCCAAGTAGAAAGTCACTAAACTTTCCTGTACAACAGTCACCTATTCTGCTGATAATTAATGATTGTTGCAGGAGTTTGCATAACTGTCTGCTTATTTGTACATCTGTGTCAGCAGTGAGTGTGGATTAAATTGGAAATTCCTCTGATTAATTGGGGTGACGCATCCTTTTGACCATATAGTGTAAATCTACACCCAGTTTTTTTACTTTATCGAAGGTTAAGGCAGGTGTTCCACGCATATTAAAACACCCCTCCATTTGGCATAGTCAGCATGGATTATAGTGTTCAGAATTACATTCAGCCCAATAAGTTATGCAGTTATGCAAAAATAAAGTGGTTTATCCTGCTAACAAACAAAGAAATAATAAAATAGACTGTTTATTTTTCAGAAGAAATTAATTTCAGTTAGCATTTAACAATGTTGCGATGTGCTTTTAAAAATATAGTCCCTAAAATGACGTAATGTCTGGTCTGGATACTCACTGGAAATTTGGTAAGTTACTATGGAAACCATCAACAGATAGGCACTTTTGTTTTAAAACAGAAGTTCGTTATAAAAAAATGGACTTGTTACTCCAAGCCCTTCACTGTTCTTTCATAATTGGAGTAAAAAAATGCAGTCCACAAGATGAACTTTGACCTTGAAGAAAGATACCTCGACTTTTGCATGAGTTGAATTCCATGTGATGAAAAAGCACTTTCTGAGCTTCCCACTGACCTATAGTTGAGCGATGTAGCTGTAATAATAATAAAAAAAAGAAAAGGTACAGGTTGTTAGGAAACACTCAGAATGATCATTTTTGCCTACCCATGGTGTGGAAAAAGCACAAGGAGTTAAAAAAAAAAAAAAATCAACAAAAAATATTTTTGAGCTCTGGAAGGTATTTGCATGCCAAATTTCAACAAAATCAAATATGAAGATGCAAATGCCCAGTTATGTGCAAACAAATGAATCTTGATGATTTGTCAATTCTAAAGTTGCCTTTTTAGGCCCCCTGGAGGAGCTGGTCCCTGACGGCTCTGGGCTCTGTGTCGTCTGCAGTGTGACGCAGGCTGAGACATCCATGGTGCACTAGGAGGCCGCATGCAATGCTGGTGTGTCTGCCAGTCCCCGGTGACCTCCCCTTCCAGCTGCTTTCCCACTCGCAGATGAACACTGGACTTCAGAAATGTAAGTTCTGTTCTCGCCTTTCTCTCACGTCCTTTGAACTGCTTTCGTGGCGTAGCAAGCTCCTGCAAATGACCCTCACTATCCTAGTACTAAGGCTACGTTCACACGGCCATTCTGAAGTGACTGAAATCGGATTTTTTGCCTTAATGTGACACAGATCTGATCTTTTCAGGGCTGTGTGGACACCCAAATCTGATCTTTTCAAATCGGATTTGTGCCACTTTCATATGTGGTACTAAATCTGATACGTATCCGATTTGTGGCCATGCGACCTGAATGTGAACGCTCAGATCGGAATTCATGTGGCTTTCTGCTTATACGCATGTGCTGACATCAGCCTGCACCAGCAGCGCAGGAAGGTAAAGATGGAGAGCTGCGATAACAGTCAGTGGAAGGATGGAGAAGGTGGGGATTTAATTGATATTTGGGGAAATTAATCTGTTCAAGCTAAACTTGAAGGGACCTATCGTAATAGAGCAGTATTTGAAATAATTGCCAAAGAAATGGCACAGCGCGGACACGATCATGGCTACAATGGCAAAGAAAAATAAAGAGCCTGAAGTCAAAGTTTAAGGAGACAAAAGAGTCGAATCAGTGCAGCGGTCATGACCGCACAACGTGCCAATTTTACAACCAGGTTTTTACCAGTGTAAAAACGTATTAATGTGCACATGCGTGACCTTTCGGAGGACCGAAGAGTTCACATTACAGTCAGATACAGGTCACTTGTACTTATGAATGTGAACCGTCAAGACAGACAAATCCGATCTGAGCAAAAAATCAGAATTGAACGATGTGGCTGACAGTGTCAAAGTAGCTTAAGTGTCTCATTGGTTCCAGAAAATTCCGGTAAGAATATGTTATAAAAGCAGCCCTGTAAACAACATCACTGGTGTTACTTCCTCAGAAATAGGAAGCATAACTACAAATTTCTTGTCAGTACTTCAGTCCTTATCGACAAATAAATCCTGGAGCACCGCTGATATCTTCCTCTTCGTTTTACTTTGATTCAGTGCTGCTGGCACCAGTTGTATTTTAATTCCATGCTGTTATAGTGTCAACTATAATTTAAGTGGAAAGTCACACAGTGTCCTGTTTTTATGTCGAGGGCACAGCTCTCAACCCAGGAACTCAACATACCCTATCCGGAACGTGCCCCATGCTGAGAAGGTGGGCGGCAGCCTTATTTGCTGTGCTAATGGCTGGGATTGCAGAGAAGGGAAATGACCTTGACTGGTGCCACTTCGCTGTGCTAAATCTGAAGTACTGCTCTTCATGTGTTGCTGTATCATGAGCTAAGAATTGGCTTCCATTCTTTATGAAGGCCCGGTGTGATGTCTAGGCAGATCTCAGCAAGTCTGGGCGGCATTAGGAATTTAACTGGAAACATCCATCATCACAAAGAGGTCAATAACAGAGGGTGAAATTAGTGGGTTTTTGTCTGGGAAGCTTCTCTTTGACATTTGGACTCATTCATCCGCAGTGTAATGGCAAATGTGGCTTTTCAAAGGAATCCCAGGTCAAGGTTGCAGTAAAGGCAAATTCTGTTCCCTATTTTATTTTTAATTAAAATAATTATGTTTTCAGGTAATTAGGACATGAGCAAAATTGCTTGACTTAAAATATGACCTTGAATCTAATTGAATATTGAATTGACTTTGTCTTTATTATTTACTTAACATTTCTGAGATTTGAATATATATGTACAAGGTAAAATAAATGTGCCTTATAATCAGGGGTGCTCATAACTGGTACGCAAGTACGCATTCACCTTTAAGAACGATACATGCCACAATCGATTGTTTGTAAAAGCGCAAATGCGTATTTATTTTATGTGCATTTGCTCTACTATGACAAGAAAATACCTTGCATTTTAACCTGTATACCACGAATGCAGTTGAGTTAGCATATTAATATTTAAATGCATTATATTTTGTTTTCAATAGCAGCACAAATGCACATAAAATAAGTATACATTTGTGCTTTTACAAACAATCGATTGTCGCACGTATCATTCGTAAAGGTGAATGCGTACTTGCATACCAGTTATGTGCACCCCTGCTTATAATTCCATCCATCCATTTTCTATACCCACTTATCCTACTGGGTCACGGGGAGTCTGGAGCCTACCCGGAAGCAATGGGCACGAGGCAGGGAACAACCCTGGACGGGGCCAGCCCATTGCAGGGCACACCCACACACCATCCACTCACACAGGCACACCTATGGGCAATTTAGTAACTCCAATCAGCTTCAGCATGTCTTTGGACTGTGGGGGGAAACTGGAGTACCTGGAGGAAACCCCACGATGACACAGGGAGAACATGCACACTCCACACACATGGAACCTAGGCAGGGACTTGAACTCAGGTCCCAGAGGTGTGAGGCAACAGTGCTAACCACTGCACCACCATGCTGCCCCCGTGCTTATAATTGTAATATAAATTAATCTAATGAACAAAAATGTACCTGGAATAATTTATAAAAAAGAAAAGGTGATAATGCTTAAAAAAAATTATTTTTTAGCTGGATAGCCCAGTAACTCAAACTAGTTGCAGTGCTATTTTATGTGACTCTTCTGTAGCTGTTCGTTTGATTTTTCAAAGTGAGGGTATCATAAGTCATCTGCTTATGGTGCTATTGGTTGTAAGCTTCAGTAAGATGCATGTTTGCATTTATTTAGCAGAGACTTTTCTCCAAGGGGACATACGGTTGAGAAAGCAGGGTTAGCCGGTACCTGGAGAAACTGGGGTTAAGGGCCTTGCTCAGAAACCCAGCCAGAATCATTCCGCTGACCAGTGGCAACCTTCTGCTGACAGGCACAGCGTCCGAATCCAATGAGCCATGCACTGTCCCCATGCTGTGTTAATTATGTGCGTTTTGCTTCGTTGGTCTTTCACCCTGTTTCTCAGAATTGGAGCAGAGCTCCCACTACTTCATGCCAGTGTTCTGGCTCCCATTATGGGTGTTCTGTCTTCAGCGTCTTTCTTTGTGGCCGACTGAACTGGTAGTTGATCTAAAACTCTTTTCACCACCCCCACCACTCTGCACTCTACTGTATCACTGATAAATCCTGCCAGCAATTAAGCAAACGGTAGCAATCTGCTGGCTGAGCTTCTCCTGCCCAGCTAGCAGAGCCACCCGCCCATTCTGTGGCTGACTAGACACACACCCCCATCCTCTGTGTGCTGAGTCAGTGTGTACAAACATCTTGCATGGCTCATTTTCCTGATTCCAGTCCATCTAAAATGTAGCCAGTCATCAAAGCAGTGGTGTGAACAAGCTCATCACAGGACTGGTATGTTTAGCCAATTAATTGCTGGGTGCAGTGTAGCTAATACTAAGTATGCAACTTTGTGCATTTTAAGGTAATTATATAGGAATTCATTACATCACAACCTGTACCTAAAGGACTTATTTGTCTGCTCATTAAATCAGCTTCTATTATTTAATGATTGTTTACATTTGTTTAGCAGGCTAGAATCTAAAGAACAGCTGAGAAATCAGGTTAGCCAGGGCCTGGGGCAACTGGGCTTAAGGGCCCAACAGTGACATCATTCTGCGGACTATAGGATTTTAGCAGATAACGGGCACAGGACCTTAACCTGCAGAACCAAGCACGACACTTCGTAATTAACTGTTAATTAATTAGCTTAGCGCTTAGCTGTTCTCACATTGTAAGGATTGTTGGTTTGACTTCTGTTTTGGTCCATAACACTGATAAATGTGATTTGTGTGGGGTGCGCTCTGTGCGTGCAACTCGCCTGTGATTCCTGTCATAGGTGTCAGATTTGCTGCAGTTATGAGCAATGGATAGATAAATGATTATATATATAGCTGCGCCTTTTGGTTGGAAAGGTTGAGAAATCAGTTTTAGAGGAGTGTAAACGGGTTGCGAATGTTTGTATCTGGCCATTTTCTGTTGTTTGGCTTTGCCTTTAGGCTCTGGTCATTTAGTAGTGGCACCAGCGTCTGTTCTAGGCCAGATAAGTCTGACCTGGCCGATTTTTATTTTTATTTTTTAATTTTTAATTTTTTTATGATGACTTTCACTTCTTTGAACCAGTTCTAAACATCTGTGTCTTGAGGTACATTAACATCACGCTTTTAGACTCCAACCAAATGCAGGGCTAATGGCTATAGAAGCTTCTCTTCTGATTAACAGCCGGTACTTGTCCTTCCACATAAAGGTTTCACGGCAGTTCTGATCTGTGTATAATGGGCTATACCTAAAATTCTTGTTTTTCTTTTTTTTTCTCTTGAATCAGTTCTGTATTAAAGGGTTTGCCATGACAATGAAGAAAATGAGGAAATGTTTCTGCATTCTTCACTCTGGTCAAAGGGAAAAATATCAGGGTCAACAACAATGTTAAAATAATATAAAGAAGAAGACACCATACATTCACAATCAATGGATCTTTTAGCTCCCAAACATACACTGGGTAACGCAAGGAAGACAAAACTATTAATCTGCTTTGGTAGTGAATGGGGTATGGGAGACTTCCATTTAAGTACAGATGTCTAGCAAGCAAGTTGGCAAAAGCAGTGACTTTTTTTTCTAATAAGCTGTTAAATGGGGTGAGTGACTCCAAATATAGCAATGAGAGCACTAGGCTTGATCTGAGTCCTGCTAATGTCTTTTAAATATCTCTTTTCAGTCATTCTCATGGGCTGGATGTGACCAGAGCATGTGTGAAATATTTACTGGGGATTGATTACAACTGCTGCAATCTGGATTAACATTATCATAGATTTTAGACAGCCTTGCATTGGTCCAGTAGGCACGGAGTACAGATTTACACTGAATGACACCCAGTCTGACAGACGCTGTCGATGAGTGTACTTGTTTGAGTACAAAGATTATCTAAAATTACTTCATCCAACCCCCCTCCCAAAGCATCTTTTCATCATGCAAAGGAGTCAGACGGAAAGAATGGATTTGGTTTTACATTACTGATGTCATACCTTTTCAGGTGGGGAGCTAGTTGGTGTATCATCTGGAAGGGAGACTGCATCTGTCTCAACCCTTTTTAGTTCTCTGGCAAAGTCATCATTTGGATTTGTGTCTCAGATCTGGGCAGTGGGATTCTCAGGCCCGCTGATGTGAGTGTGGAGTCCTCCCCTTGTACTCCGGTGGCTTCCCACAGTCCAAAAATGTGGGGAGTGTTTAAATTGTATCAGTGGATGGATATGAGGAGTTGAAATTGCCAAGTACAGTCTGTCCCTGAATTACAACCTATGCAACTCGCACATATGACCTAAGTTTACATAACTTGTGTAAATGATGATATATTTTGTGTGGCCATATGCCCAGCACAGTTGTGCCACCTTGTGTGCTCTGCGTGACGTGTGATAAGCATGTACTGTATGATAAGGATGTACTGTATGGCAGCACGTCCATTCCAATCTCACACCTAAAATCAGTCCGATTATCTGACCTGCAGTTTCAGTCCAAATTGTGGACAGATCTACCACAGAAAGGTTTATTTGTACTGTTCTGTACATTTTAGAATAAAGTCATTATAACTATAAAATAACATAAGGAATTATTCACTGACCAAAAAAGTATTTAGTTTTTTTAAAAAAAAAAACAAACAATTTTTTTTTGGGGG
>JAODUD010000036.1:16579081-16592206 GCA_026784285.1 Stomatorhinus walkeri
CGCCCCCCCCCCCCCCCCCCCCACTGCGCCACAGTGTAAGGCACTCACCATACACCCATTCCAAAGTCCCTAAAAGTGCGGTCTTTGTGCATTCTGTGCTACTGATATTTGGAGAGCCATAACCACATACATGAATGAATGAATGAATGAAGACAATACAAACATCCATTAATTTTCCTTAATCACTTACACAGTGTGGGGTCACACAGACATTATTTCATTTGAAACATTTTATTGAAGGTAGAATTCCAGATTTCATTCCCCAAAAGCTGCAGAAGAGTTGCATTGGCCCTTGAATAATCACACCAAAGCCACTTAGCGACAGGCGGCACACTTCATGCCCTTCAGCTAATTCATCCTGCTGAGAGGGACCCCACGTCTTGGGACTAAGTCAGAGATAAAGACGAATGTCACAGGGTCAAAAGAACAGCAGTGTGAAAAAAAATTATTAAGACCAATCTTTGGTAGGGATCCTTAATTCTGGATGTTATACATTTAGATTTTCCCATAACCTTTTTTCTAACCTCAACATTAAAATAATTAAGCCTAAATTTTAATTAAAAAACCAGTGCTTGGGCAAAAAACTTTCATGAACATAACCAGTAAAAGTAACAACACATTCCGAGCTTCACTAAACACAAAAGCACAAGCACCAAGTTAAATGAACCTTCCCAAAGTCTACGCAATACTCTTAGCTACGATACTTTCACCAATATACGGTCACACGTGGCACATGACAGGGACGTTTACTTGATGGCATGCAAAGAATACTGTTAACGACTGACAACGTATTGAACAAAGTCACAACTCTGAGCAGTGTTTGTGACTCCTGCGTCCAGGAAACGAACAAACAGTATTATGCATTGTAGGTCCCAAAAATATTACTATTGTGTGCTAAAGATTTTATCGGGCGATGTGATTTGAGACCTCTCAAGTTAGAAAGATGATTAACATGGTTTATCACAATGTTAATCAAAACCAATAGGTACTGCATTTAGCAATCCATGGTTAACTAGTATATATCAGGTACAACACGCTCATCTTACATTTAGTAATGCACAGGTACCTTTTACTTACATACTAAATTCAGCAGACTATCATAAATCGTATTTGACGTTTTAACTACTCCAAATAAAGATACTTGTGCATGTAGGCATACAGCATGCTCAAATGAAAGGATCTGAAGGTATCGTTTTCCAGCAGCAACAATATAAAACTTTTTTATCACAGAAAAGTGACCTGAAAATAAAATATCCATATTACCTTATTCAGTGTTTGAGCTGCAATGCTAATTGACCTTCTCATCACTTTCAATTGTTGAATTAGTCCAATGACACTTCTCATATTATTCAAACAGCGTAGCGCCATTTTGGTTTACAAAAAACGTCAGGGCCTTACGTAACTACGGATCCTCAGTAGGACAATTTACTCGTGGACTTTAAAATTAGGTGGTTCCTATTAGCTGCTGAAGGTACCGTTGCTGAATGACATCACGAAGCAAGGCGGGGTATTTTGTACTGAATTCGAAAAATGTCTGTAATATATTATAGGGCTGGATGATGTGCGATAGTAATCCAGTGATGCACATGTAGTTCTTACATCGCTAGTCAGCTAAACATCAGGCTTTTTCGTACTTTCCGTTCCGTACGAACCAAGGAATTAACGTTTCGCTAAAACATGTTTACTGTCATAAGAAAAAATAGCAAGTTTTGCAATTGTAATGGTTATGTCTTTCCAAGATTATCTCGTAGCTGTATGGTTAAAATCAGTTTAAAGTTTTTGTATGAGCGCCTCATGCGTTCTCTGAAACAATCATTTGGTATATATTTATTACAACAAAATTACATAGCTTGTCCACAGTAATCTACGCTTGGATCTTTCATTTGTCCACGCATCCATTATTATCACTTTTTAAAATTTATTTCGTCTATCGTTGTTTCCTGGTTAAAAATAAAAATGGCGAATGTATTGTGTTGCAGAGGCAGGCTATACATAACCAAAGTAAATAAAAAGTACCCAAGTTGGTTTGGCACTTTAAATACTGTAATTTTGTAGCCACAAGGGTACTGGTACTCGACCGGTAGTCAATGGAAATGGGAAAATACCGAAAGTACCAAAAGTTTAGTACTTTGATCGCTCTATGTCTTTGTGGGGACTCTCCATTCATTTCTATGGGCATAACCCTAATCCCAACCATGACAACCTTGACCCCTAACCAACTCTATCCATAAGCAAACAAAAAAAATACTTTTGCCACTTTTAGTTTTTAGATTCGCAGATTTTTTTTAGTTTTTGAGTTTCCCCTCGTGGGGACTGAAAAATATTCCCCCACTGTCAAAATAGCAGATTGGCATCACATGGTGGTAACTTCAGTTCACCAGAGCATGGTTTTAGATTTTGGTGGGGAAACATGGAGGAAACATACAAACTCCACATACACGGAGCCATGACAGAGACTCAAGTTCTAGTCCAAAAGGTGCAAAGCAACAGTGCGCCACACCAATATTAGATGTCCAGATGGCTTCAATCTCATTAAAACTCTAGAAAATTTTACTTAATACAAGTAAAATATTTTAGGAAAAAATAACATTGAACTGATCTTTTTAAAATCTTATTTATTCATAAATCCTGTGGGCTTCTGGGTTTTCTTGCATTTTTCTGGATAAGTATGCACTGGGTATGTCAGCGAATTAGGGAGTGATGTTTTAAGATATTTGTGCTTGATTACTGAGGTGATGGTCCCAATCTTTAAGAAATGGAACTTGCAGTAAGTCGGACTCGTTCCCGGTGGGTGCCTTAGGATCTCATCTTTGCTTGTAGATGATGTGGTCCTGTTGTTGTCGTCGGCTGGTGACCTAAAGCATGCCCTGGGGCAGTTTGTAGCCGAGTGTAAAGCAGTCGGGATGAGGGTCAGCACCTTTAAGTCTGAAGTCAAAGTCAGCTTTATTGTCAATTCCTTCACATGTACTAGACATACAAAAGAATCGAAATTGCTTTTCTCACTGTCCCATGAGCAGACAAGACACGAACAGACATGACTGGACAAACAGTATATAAAGTGCAGGTAGCTTAAGGCATATGCTTTGGTACTAAAAGTAAAGGGTTTCTGTGCTGAGACATTCAATAATAGCAGCAGTCATGGTTATCGATCAGAAAAGGGTGGATTGCCCACTCCAAGTGGGGGATGAGTTGCTGCCCAAAGTGGAGGAGTTGAAGTATTTCGTAGTTTTGTTCACGAGTGAGAGAAGAAGGGAGCGGGAGATCGGCAGACTGATTGGTGCAGCATTGGCAGTAATGTAGATGTTGTGGCAAAGAGGGAGCTGAGCTGGAAGGTGAAGTTCTCGATTTACCAGTTGATCTATGTTCCTACCCTCAGCTATGGTCATGAACTCTGAGTAATGACTGAAAGAATGAGATCGCTGATATAAGCGGCCAAAGTGAGTTTCCTCCATGGGGTGTCAGGCTAAGCCTTAGAAATGGGGTGAGGAGCTCAGACGTTCAGGAGGTGCTCAAAGTAGAGCTTCTGCTCCTCTACATTGCAAGGAGTCAGTTGAGCTGGTTTGGGTATCTATCTAGGATGCCTCCTAGGCTGCTTTCAGGGGAAGTGTATCAGGCATGCCCAAATGGGAGGAGGTCCCGGGGCAGACCCAGGACACACTGGAGAGATTATATCTTTCGGCTGTTCTGGGAACGCCTTTGTATTCCCCAGAGGAGCTGAAGGAGGTGGCTAGTGAGAGGGGGGTCTGGGCATCCCTGCTTAGACTGCTGTGACCAAACCCTGGATTAGCAGTGGAAGATGGATGGGTGAATGTTGTTTCATGAGGTGCCTCTGGTTTAAAGTTTGGCAATTTATTGTTAATTGTTGATCAATGGCACAAAAAAAGCTTACAGCACTGGATAGTCCCCAACAGCTTCCCATCCAAGTACTAACCAAGCCTAAATCTGCTTAGCTTCTGAGATCAGACAAGTGTGAGACCATCCAGGATAGTGTTGAGCAATTGTGGACCTTGCAAAGTATCCCTACTAAGTTTTGAGATATTTGCGTATCATGAGAAGAGAATGACCACCTTTAAGGAAAAATAAACATTTGTAATGGATACTTAAATGGTAATCACTACCAAAGAGGTGACTTTGGATATCCATTCTGAGTTATCGATCTGCTCATGCCTAATTATGGGGTCTTTGAAGCTGCAGACAAGGTACAGACCATGTCCTTGGAGGTGAGAAACTTTTATTTTATCCCTCTAACCCAACATCTGCTGGTAATATCTTACTCTTCCATCTGGAGGCATTTGCAGAAATATCATTCCATATTCATTCTTATTTCCTGGGGCTGTAGGCTTTGCATTGAAATGAGAGGCTCCTACGCATGTTTCCCCTGCCGCTGCCACCGACGCCTCGCACTGTCGTTGCCGTCTCTATATCCGCGGGTCTCTTGGACAGATTCGCACTTCCTGCTCTCCACTTCCTGGCCACCCACTCATGGGTCCCTCAGCGCCTCTGTCAGCACCCCCTACCCCACCCTGCAGACCTCTTCTACATCAGTTGGCATGCCTAATAAACTCCTTATGTTACACATCACTCTCTTCCTCCCTCCCTCCTCTGCCATCAGAGTCCCGCTTCCCTTTGCTTCAGGTTACAATCGTCAGGCTTTGCACGGCTTGTCAGGAACAGGGGGCCCAGTGCGCCTTGCCTTTGTCAAAGAAGCCACACATAGTGAAGAAACTGAAGTCTTATAAACAAATTACAATTTAAAACTTCACCTGGAGGTGTGAGAAAAATGTCACAATGACATTCTTGGTATACTTTATATGTGGACTGTCAGTTTTTTGTACTAATTTTTTCCTAGAGAAGCAGGATGCAGAAAGCTGACCAAAGTGCACAAATGACTTTTGGTAAATTTGCATTAAAATTCTTATGAAAGTATAATTTTTTTCTAAATGATAGCCTTAGATACAGCAGGCTAGGTGTTGTGTTTGTAGAATTCCAAACGGTATCTATCTCGTCTGTGATGTTGCACAATGCAGGTCGAAACACTAAGGGAGCTAAAAGCTAAGGGTGTTAAAGGCTGTCGGCACTGATATTCATACTGGTACCCTGATGCATGGGCACACACACAGGAAATACAGCAAGCACTGGGGCCCAACTCTAGGTCTCTCTGTTTTCACAGAATAACACTATGCTTCAGCCAGACATACTGTCTGTGCATTTTGGGAGTCAAGGAAGTGCTGTCTCGTATTGCAAAGGCAAGGTTTTTTGGAGCATTTGAATAATGTAATAATCACTATGTCACATTAAAAGGGACAAAGGACTTAAGGGCAGGTGTTTTGATGAAACAAAAGAGGCCTTTATTGAGCTGACACTAAACAGGCACTGGAAATAAAGTGGACTGCGAGGGATGTAAACAAGAATACTTCAGTGAGGAAGAACATCGGCTGACAAGAGGAGCAACATTAATGAGCAGACTAGCAAGGACGAGACCAACAGGTACTTAAATACATAGACTAACGCAAGCATCAGGTGTGGCCCATCAGGGGGGTCAGGCAGACATGACAGGCAGGATGTGACACACTGCATATGCTTCCCATCTCCCCCACAAGCATAAGCTGTCACCACTGTGGAAGCCTTCACGTCAATCCCCCATGTGGGGCATGTTTTGCCTTTGCACCCCTGTGCTGACTCTACGTGCTAGGGGCAAAGCTTAGTGAACCCCCCACCTTCGCTGCTCGGGTGGCAGTGGCTGAGCGTTCCTCCCCCAGCTGTAATAATAGGCACACCCCGGGTGGCAGACGCATATTGATTTGTTGGGCTGAGGGGGGCTGTTTCCACCTGATGAAAGATGGGCCTTCCAGTCAACTGCATTGTCTGATTGACATGACAAGTCACGGTACCCAAAGACATATACAAACAGAATAAGGTAACAGAGCTCTGGTTTCATCTGTGTGGCACCCACAGTTCAGGTTTGTTAGCATTTGCGTAATTTTTACGTGACCCTTCAGTAACAGTAGTAAACAATGCAGGAGACCAAATTCACATGATGTTCACTCAGATATTAATGGATCGCTCTGTCACACATCATCCGACAGCCTCCCAGTATAATAGCTGGCTATCATGACATCATCACTAACATAATTGATGTGTTGCCATTTCATTGCAAAATGGTGACTTTGTATCACCTATGCAGGTAATACACACAGGTGACAGGGGTATGCCACAAAAGGGTGTCTAGGATTTTGGAACCAGACAGTTCAGAGTGCTAATTTTTTCGCATTTTACACTCTCCACCAAAAGCAGTGGTTTAGCAGTTTGATTTTATATATAAATACATATACATGTTTTTTTTTTTTTTATTAATGTAACTTTGAAATACAGAAAACAAGCAAAGAGTGGGGGAAAAAGGGGAACAGACAGGTCACCAGAGACATCACATTCTTGTATCCTTCCTACAGAATATATTCATTTTCATAGTAGTGGGTTACTCTCCTAATACCCCCCCTCCCTTCATGCACAAAAGGAAAGAGGTATGCAGTCAGTTTAAGTCCATAGCATATTCACTACAAAGCATTTCTATGTACTGTCTTATTTTCATGTATATTAACCATTTTGACCAGTCCCTATAAAATCTACCTAAATTTAGTCTTAGTGAAAAGGTCATTTTCTCCATATCAAACATATCCTTTACACTCGTTATCCACTCTTCTTTTGTTGGTGGGTTCTCGCGCAGCCATTTCTTAGTTAGTTATAGCTTTCTTACTAGCGACCAATAACAATGAGGAGGTACTTGTCTTGAGAATCAAACTCAGTTGGTATGTTTCCTAAATATGATACCAAAGCTATGATCAATCTCAAAACCCAATATTGATTCGATTTCAGTGATTACCGTTAACCAGTAGGGTTGAATTGCTGGACAGTTCCAAAATATACGAAAATAATCAGCCATTGTGTTGTTACATTGTCTCCAGCAAAAGAGCAGTTTCTGGGTTACCATTCTGTAAATATTTTCATTTTGGAATAATGAAAAATCTAATCATGTTTTTCCATGAGAATTCTCTCCACCGACCAGAACTAGAGGTAGCATGCTGTGATTTACATATGTTTAGCCAGTCTTCATCCATTAATTATGTCCACTTCCTTCTCCTACTTTAACGTATAAGGTAGAGTGAGACTTAGAGGATTGTATATTTGAATATATTCTTGATACCAGTTTCTTGTGAATACCACCTATATATACCTCAGCAAAAACTTTGAGACTCAATTCAATTCGTTCCTTACTTTTAATATTTTTATTAAAGTGATTCTAAAGCTGTAAATATCTATAAAAAAATCTTCATTAAATTATAAGTATGAGAGAGATCAATCTCAGAAGAAACTGTATAATATGCTGTAATACCGTTCCCTATCCATCCATCTGTGCAGGTTTAAAGTCATCATATGCCACCCATTTGCCTCTCCAGCTTAAGAGTTTTACATTCTTAAACCAAATGTTAAGAGGCACCAATGTCCAGTTACTTAATTTATTGGAATACATAATCTTCGCATTTTTGTCCCCCAATAAGAAAGGGAGAGGAATGTCCAGCTGGTGAAATTCTAATTCTTTCCATTTTGCATCGTAATCGCTAATACACCAACAAGCTAGATCTTTTAATTGTGCTGCTTTATAATAATCTTCCAAACAGGGAAGAGACAGTCCTCCCTTTTCCTTCCGTAATTGTAGCGCTTTAAATCTTACTGTAGGTTTCTGATTTTTCCATATAAATCTTGAGATCATTTGATTCCATTCATTAAATTGTTTTTTGGTATTTCTACAGAGTGATTGAAAGAGAAACAATAATTGCGGTAAAACATCCATCCATCCATTTTCTATACCCGCTTATCCTACTGGGTCGCGGGGGGTCCGGAGCCTATCCCGGAAGCAATGGGCACGAGGCAGGGAACAACCCTGGACAGGGGGCCAGGAGGTAAAACATTAATCTTTATCATTTCTATTCGGTCATACAAACTAAAGGTTAGGGGTGTCCATCTGTCTCGGTCTGCTTTCAGTTCCTTTGTAATAGGACCATAATTAGTAATATAAATTTTTGTCAGATTCTTTGGTATAATAACCCCCAAGCGAGATGTATTTTAATTGTATTTTATCCGTGAAAACTATCCCACATCACAAAATAAGTTATAAACAAATTCAAAGAATTTAGAGAACTATTAAAATTTTTGCAGAAGAATCCTTCAAATGAGTTTAGTCTTTTTGACCATTACAACTGCAAAATTTAGCAGGAAGTGTAGAGGTCCTTGCTCTCAAAAACCTCGGCACATCTACAACCATAGGACGTAACTAATATCTTGCACAGGTCTGGTTTGATTTTGTTCTGTTCTTCCGGTTTCTTCTGCAATTTGGTAAATGTTACTTTGGGGCCAGTTACCTTTCTGAGACTGGATAGGGTTCAGGACTCTGGTCTGACCATTTCATCACTTTTTTTTTGATGGAATTCAAATTCTTTAAGGAATGTATTTGCCTATTTTGCAGTGTGGCAAAGGGCATCGTGTTACATAAGAATTGCTGCCTGATTGAGTGATACAGGGACGGACTGGCGTGTTGCTGAAGGACGTTTTGATACACATTAGCACCTGGCCATCTAGCCATATCAAGGACCTACCTCCAGTTGCAGAGAACTTCTCCCTTTAGGTGGAGTCCTCCCCCAGATCAATGCCAAACATAATGTTTCCCTTCTAAACTAAATAAGTTAAACTTGTTTTCGTCACTGAAATGAACTTCGGACCAGTTTTCAGTGCTCATTAGCAAAGGCTAGTCTCGCCTTTTTATTCTTCTTGCTGATGACAGGCTGGGTCACTTCAGACAAGAAGACAGACTTTATGTTGAGATAAATTTGTGCCCTGTCCAGCACTGAATTGGAGAGCAATTCCAGCTGCAATGTTGAACTGATTTCCCACAATCTCTCCCTACTCTCTTACAGTACATGGAGAGCTGGCCCTTTTTTTAGGACTTGGTTTACTGACTTTCTTTGTACAGCTTCAATACTTTAGAAATGATGCTCTTGGAATAACTATCTTCTTTTGCAACAGCTGGGAGAGTAATTTCATGAGCATTCATCTGAACAACCTGGCTTCATAGGTTGTCAGTCAACTTGGGCCCCTTCCCCAAATTGCAAAATGTTGCCAAATAAATTGGGGTTGATACTGCCAGACTAGAAGCAAAACCTGTCAGGTATAACAAATTATTTTCTCATTTTGATCACAGACCTTCTTTCAATTCAGGTAAGTATTGACTTCATAAATTTTCATTAAAAAGTTTACTTGGTATTGGCCTGTAATTATTAATAATGAAGATATTGGCATTGGTCCAACGTGTTAATTTAAACTTTATCAATATTTAAAGTAAGCAGCACCAGTTCTAAAGACACAACTACTGAAATCAGGGAGATGATTACATTGGACAATCATTTTCCATTATGAAGGACAAGGGATCTCACCACTTAGAAGAGGTCTGAAGGTACCCCTCGGTATCTTGTATTTTATTTCACACGATTACAAATAATGTCATTCTGCTAATCTGTGCCGGCACCCCCCCCCCTCCCATCAGGCAGCACTTTCCTTAATGTTTGAATTTTTATTTTCTGTACAGTTCAGTAGTTGGTTTTTTGACAATTTTACACTGGTGTGTGCTCGTTGTTTAGTATATATAACAATAATTAATGTTACTAATGAGATACAACTTTCTTTGTGATTTATTTTCAGTTAATGGTTTAATTTAGGTTATCAAAATAATCAAATGATTGATCAAATGATGGGCCTTATGATTTACGCCCTTGAAGTTCAGCCATGGTGAATTCCTACTGAGTGCTCCAAGGAGTGATGACCCATGAACCACCAACAGGGTGCTGGGCAGCCAGGACCTGTCGATGCAGGACTTGAACGAAGACTATCATGTCTGGTGTAAACTTAAAAAAGGGCTGCTGTGACACAAATGGTAGATCATTCTGATGATCATCATGGGAGTAATGTGTGGGGCTACGTAACCACAGGCCAGTCAGACTGCTATAGAACATGGTTTTGTTGCTGTAGCCAATGATTCACCATCCAGCAAGGCTAGGTGCTGTTGGGAATGACAGCATTGACCTGTCATTTGGTCCAGCCATCTAATCCATACTCATCCCACACTCAGCAGCTTGTAGTTTGTAGTACTAGAAATGTGATTGTTAATAAATGTATTTTGACCTAAATGCTCAGAATTTTTGTAGTATGTAGGTCTGACAATATACTTAATCATTTATTTCATGTTCCATTTATATGACAATTTTCAGAATCTCACAACACCAATTAGGAGGTTGGTAGTATGTTTTAATGTCCATGTTTGAAAATGTCATGTTGTTTATATACACTTATGATAAATACAGAAGTCTGGAGGGGGCACAGGGAGTTTTTATTTTTGGTGTGCAGGATGTGCATGTAACTTCTTTATATTTAACTGATGCTTTTATCCAAAAAGGATTACAGAGGGAAGGGAGAGGGAAGAGGTACAGTCAGAGGCATTTCTAGGACCAAGGTATTTTTTATTACTCTTCCACAAACCCCATAAACCAAGCATTTTGAAAATAATATTCACAGGCTAACCCGCATATAATTACTGTATCAACAAACATACACACATACATCTCCCATAACTGCATAACCTACAGAGTACTCCAGCCATTTAAAACTCTCAAACCATTTTTTTCTTAAAGAGCAATCCAAAGTTGGTGAGGATAATTTTAAAGACTGGGGTGTTTTGTTGTTCTCTATACTTAAAAATCACTGGCAGAGAGAAAGTGGAAAAAAATGGGAAAAGGCATGACAATGAAAAAGATCCATAAATGTTTTTTGAGTTATTGTCTTAACAAGCAAGGCATTGTATGGGTGCCAAACTGGAAATTATATATATATATATATATTTTTTAAAAAAAGCAGATAACATTTGATCTTGTGATAAGTCAAAAAGTATTTGATGAGTCTTATTACTACTTCACAACATTATATGGGATGAAGATCTACACCTGGTTTCATTTTCAGACAAACTGTGGCAGAAATGAAGCAGCAGCACCGTGTGGCAGCAAAAGGAGGAAATGGCAGCTGGCTTGTTTAATGCATTGTAGCCACACAAATAAAATACTGTCTGTGGTCCCTCTGGAGCTCCATATATACCATTTTACAGTTCTGTTATGTCACAGAAAAAGTTGGTCATAGTGCAAATGAGGAATACCATTCATCCATTTTCTATAACCACTTGTCCTATTCAGGGTGATGGGGTATCTGGAGCTTAATACTGAGGCTGCAGGTGCAAGGCAGGGAACAACCTAGGATGGGGCACTAACCCATTGCAGGGCACACTCATACACCATTCACTCGCACACCGTTCACTCATACACCTATGGGCAATTTGTTAACTCCAATTAGTCTCAGCATGTTTTTGGGGTGTGGGTGGTAACCGGAGTACTCAAAGGAAACTCCACAATGACATCGGGAGAACATGCAAACTCCACACATATAGGGCCATGGTGGAGACTCAAACACTGGAATCACTACACCATGGTGCTGCCCCCCCCCCAAATCAGGAATACATAGAACTTATATTTTTATACAGCCTCTAAAACGTTGAAGGAACAAATGCATCTGACCTTGGTGAAGCTCGCAGTATTTAGCATCATCCGTTTCAGTGAACACGTGGCCCCAGGCCACATTTGCAAACATCAGAAGAGGTTTTCTCAGACATATGAAAAGGAATGCTTTAATTTTGTATAGAATAAGCACACAGCAGTGACATAAATCATACACAGATTAACACCCTTGTGGGGCAACTTATAGGCTTGACATTTTGGGAACGCAGTTTGATATTGTTTCATTTACAAAATGCTCATATCAAAAAGCATTCAGGGTTCATGGTTCTCATCTACTAAAAGTGCAATCAGCAGGAGTACAGTACATCCCATCTGAAAGCCATGCCTGTATCTCTGCTGCCAGTTAAACTGGGTCTATTTTGGTTCTGACTGAGAGAGTGAATGAGAGTAATGTTTTTGCTGAAAATTCTGTTCCATGGTCACATCGCAGTGGAACTTCACACCAAGCTTACTACTGAGGAAGTGAGAATCTTCCGTTGTCCAGTCCTTTGAGGATCCCCAAAAGCATACCCCCTACTTGGTGCTCAGAGCGTTGGTGGGAGTGCTGACATGCTAGCAGATGAATGCGTACGTGTACTTCCTCTTCCTGCTTTGGCATTGGAGCTCCAGCTCCAGAAAGCCACTAGCATAACATTCCCTTCTGGTGGCCTTGCTGAGGACACCTTCTATCCTGCAGGATCTATTTCACAGGATTCTTCTGTCCATCTGCCCCATCTATATCCTTCTTGCTTTTATCCTTTCTGCAAATAAACAGGTGAGGACGCTAATTTCTTGTAAATCTACAAACAAATGTTATCCATCCACTCTCCTCAACTGTTTATATACTCATGTCAGCGTATCACAATATCCATAGTGATGCCAAATGAAGCTTCATGAACCATTTGCTGTATTTTTTGACCCCACTACATGGTGCTGTTGTTTTGCTTTGGGACATTTTTGACCCATTTTTGTACAGAGTACACCATCTAGTGGAGTCAGAAAGTATAGCAAATACCTCATCAAGCTTCATTTGACCATCACATATTATCCAAATAACTGCAGTTATTTGGATAATATGTGAGCAATTATTAGCTACAGATAGCTGAAAACCAGCACTCACTGCACTACAGTTTTGCACAATAATATACTCAGGAAACTAAAATCTTTCAGTTTTTGTAGACATTTTTTTCACTTTACTCATAATAAGGAAATATATTTAAAGTTATCAAGGTAGCTTGATATGCAAGATTCTCTATCATTTCACAAAATATATTTCTTTGTCAATCCTTACTAAACTTAAAATATATTGTTTCACATCAGTGACTGCTTTCATGGTCAAATATACTGAAAACATTTCAAATATACTGAACAAAAATATAAACGCAACACTCTTGTTTTTGCTCCCATTTTTCATGAGCTGAACTCAAACATCTGAAATTTTTTCTACATACACAAAATACCCATTTCTCTCAAATATTGT
>JAODUD010000036.1:16607151-16628004 GCA_026784285.1 Stomatorhinus walkeri
CACAGTGCGGACATGGCAATTTATTGCCCTAGCCACATCAGCAGTCCTCATGCCTCCCTGCAGCATGCCTAATGCACATTCACGCAGATGACCAGGGACCCTGGGCATCTTTCTTTGGGTGTTTTTCACAGTCGGTAGATAAGTCTCTTTAGTGTCCTGCGTTTTTAGAACTGTGACCTTAAATACCTACTTTCTGTAAGCTGTTATGGTCTTAACGACCATTCCACAGGTACATGTTAATTAATTGATCATGGTTAATTGAACATGCATGGAAAACGTTGTTTAAACCCTTTACAATGAAGATCTGTAAAGTTATTTGGATTATTACAACATTCTTGTTGAAATACACAGTCCTGAAAAAGGGACTTTTCTTTTTTTGCTGAGTATATAACAAATTATATACAGTGTTGGTGATTCTTGTGATGGTTGTAGTTTGTGTGTTGTGTCCCTTTAGAGCTGCCATAGGGCGGCAGTGCTTTACCCATGGTTTTTTTAAAAAAAGAGAGAGAGAGAGGTGCGGGGAATTAATTATAAATAAAAGGAAGAGAAGTGTTCGGTGATTGAGGTGGAGCTCGTTTTGTTGTTTTATTATTAATATAGGGTTAGGCGAACCCGGAGGCTCAGTCACAATTATGAATGAACATGAGATCAGTATGTAATTAAGGCTTAGTTTGTGGGTAACTAATACATAAACAGTAGCATGATGCTACATACATTAATTGTGCCTCCTCAAGTGAAATGTTGCCAACAGCATAAACACATACAAGCAAATGGTCCGCAAGGGGCCAACAAAGGGAAGCCTGTTACAGGACTGCAAGGGTAGGGACTGAAAACAGGGAAACTAAGGGGAAATACAGGAATCTATAGGACTGACAGCATGCAGGAGAATAACACACAGCAGTGCCACTAACACAGAGCAAGCGCAAATATAGACAAGGGACAAGTATGGCCTAATTACTAATTACACAGGAGGGATTCAGGGCTAAAGGGAAGAGGTGAAGATTATTATCAAACACTTTGTACTCAAACACTAGAAGAGACTGGGAACAAAGGCTACATGATATTACTACTAATCTAAACGAGGTAGGGGTAAACAGAAACAAGCATACAAAACAAGAACCCATAGTAAAGATACAATAACATACTAACAAGGGGAAAACAAAAGTAATAATTAAACAGGATGGTAGGATCACAGTTGCTCAGCCACACGCTTAGCCCATCCAGTCACGTGGTGGCACTGTGACACCTGCTGGCCAAACAAGGAAAAGGACAGAAAATGACTGGCAGGGATTGATCCTGACAGTTTGCCCCGAGTTACTATTAACCTGGAAACCACTGACACTTGCGTCTTTATAAGTTTCACCTGAATGAATGACATTGAAATAGCACTTTCCTAGAAACCTAAAGCACTTTACAGAGGTAATAGGGAGCTACTTCAACCACAGTTGCTATCTCTGGTCTGTATTTAGTACTTTAAGTTTACTTAAATGAAAAGCACATTTTTCCTTAGTTATGTCCTTAGCTGTCATCCACAGATTGGATATTATGAGACTCAGTTTGGGCCTTCCGACTCTCTTGGTATCGTCTTCGGAAAAAGCCACACTGAAAAGCACAATAGATGAGAGATATTCATTGCTGAAGTTTGTAAGAGTTGGGAATAGGAAGGAAGGAAGGAAGGAAGAAAGAAAAATTGTACCTTGAACAAGATGATGATGATGATAAGCAGAAGAATAAAGCCTCCCATGGAACCTCCTACTATGGCAGAGGTTGAACTCACCACCTTCAGCTTATTAATAACAATAGTCTGAGAGACCTGATTGACACAAAAATCTCTGGGCAGTCAATAATGTGCACAACCTTGAAGGTCTATATGGTGTGATGGTATTACAGGGTCCCCCACAGTTGACAACAGAGACTTTTATTAGGAGCAGTGGCCCTTGGCTTTGTGTTGTCAATGGAATCTGGCCTTAGGGGAAAAGTAATTGGGGAACCCTGGTATACAGTATTGCACACTTTACCGGTCCATACGTTTCTTCTGCTTCATACACCTCCTGATCAAAGCTTAGCGATGCTGTGGCTTGTATCTTAGGCTTCGGCCATGAGACAGAAGTCTAGAGAACACGTTGATGTAAAAGTTAATAATAAGTAATCTCAATAATGAGTAATCTCATTGGCTAGTTAGTTACTAAATAACTCTCAATTTTAAAGTCTTTTTTTGGACGCCGGACCATTCATACCATCCACCCTACCTGATTCTCCTCAATCACGACATTGCCCTCAACCACAATTTCTTTTGGCAGCATGCTGAACATGCACCGGATGGCAGAGTCCTTAAGTAAATGTAACACACTGTTATTACCACAGTTCTCAGGATATGTGGATATATTTTTTTTTAAAAATGGAATACAGAATATTTGTTAAACAATATTAGATTTGGAAGATGTGGTACTTACAGAGTTCAAAGTACAGTTTTCCTGAAAGACATCCAGGGAGCAAAAATTTAATGGCAGAGGGATTTCACAGGCAATTAGGCATACTTTAAGGTTTTGCTTATAGTAGGCCTACCTTCAACTCAGACATCTTGATTTTCAGCTCAGGTGGTGTGAGCAGCATGTTAATGGTTACTGTGATTAAAGCATTGTACTTGTTCTCTCCCATGATCTGTAACATCAGAGGCATATGCATTGATACATATTGTGTCATACAGATTTGTCCCATATCCACAGTCCTGCTTACATCAGTTACATTTTTTTTGGGGTCAGACATTATTACAACAAACAACAAATATATTTTTGTATAGCGCATTATCACAACATTACATCATTTCAAAGCGCTTTACAGCATCCCCATCCAATGTCCCCAGTGAGTAAGCCATAGGTGACACTGCCAAGGAAAAACTCCCAAGAAGGAAGAAACCTTTGGGGGGACCAGACTCAAGGGAGGAGCCCATCCTCCAGGGGCCGGCAGGGAGAGTCAAATTGGAGAGACGGCTAAGTGACATGTCATACTATCTGCTAAGCATCTCAGGGGAGGGTAAGAGGTCAACAGCTCATCATTGATGTCTACTCTACCACCGACATAGAGCCTTAACCCCAAGAACTATAAACTAGCCCACCTACAGGTGAACTGAAACTGAAAAGATTAAAGACTTTAAGATTTCAGAATCTTGCAATGTAACAGAGATTTCAGAGTCTCATAGAACGCTTTCACGCCTCAGGAACTTTTCTCAGGAACCAGAACCTATTTTAGGGAACGAGGAACCTGCTGACAGAGCTGTGCAGAGCTGGAGCTGCATGCTGTTATATACAAAAAAAACTTTAGATAGATAGATAGACAGACAGACATACTTGACATACAAGAAGTATACCTCAAAAGTAAATTTGAATGGTTCCTCATCTCTTTCAGCAATGTTCAGTACTGATCGGTCAACCTTTCTAGAACAGAGAAATCACCATAATGTATAACCACTGCACACAGATTACACAAGGGGCCTAGAATGTTTTTTTTACGAATAATTTTTTACTAGGAAAAATCATGCTCACCCAGTTAACTGAACTTTCAAGGCCTTCTTTATTCTTAATGTGTAGGTCTTTCTATCCAGAACCTGAGTGCCATTATTCTCACTTAGGAAGTAGACGTTGAATAAGCCAATAAGTTAAATACTCAACATTAAGACTGCTGACATATTGACCGCATATTATGACTTAATATTTTTCTTAACAAAGATATTTTCAGGGAGAGAGGAGATTTCTAACCATGTTAATTCAGCGCTGATACTGACATTCTTCACTGAGATTTCTTTAACAGGCTGCCAAGAGATGGAGAAAATTGCCTGCAGTGCAAAAAAGATAAAGTATTAATAATTATTATTAATGATATATTCTTTTATTATAAAATAGTAAACAAAAAAGAGCATTCCTTTATTAGACAATATAAAAGAGATATACGGTGTTACCGCAGCATTGTGTTTCAGCACTGGATTTGAAATTCTGCACTTTAATTGAAACTGGGAGTCTTCATTTATACAGACTATAGATCCATCATTCTGTAAATAATAAAAACAACTTTTACGTGACATGCAAATGATAGAAGAATCTAAATAAAATGTTAATAAAGTCAGGTGGTCCTCATGATAGTGCTCCCCCATAGCTCGGCTTAAAGGGATGCCCCAAGGATTGATCCTTGGACCTACTCTATTTTACCTGTTCATGCTCCCCATATGATCTATTTTCAAGATATGTAACAGGTGATATACATATATATCTGCCACTGAAAATAGGAAAACAATTTTTCTGATTTTTTCTCTAAAATGTCACAACATTTTCTTAACGTAAATGATAAAAAACAGATTGTGACCTTACCTGTGTTTCTTCCAATAACTTTGGCCTTCTGACAACCTACTGAAATACCCTCTGTACTGATAGTGCCCTCAAATTTCACAAATAAATTAACTGATGCCACTTTACACTAAGACTACCCATATACGGAGTTTATGAATGGTGTATAATCTGGTTATTAATTAGGTTGTAACACTTTGTAAATTATTAATAGACGATTTTAAATGAGTTATAACACAGTTCTCTTTTTATTAATGAGTTACTACTACCTTTTACAAGTGGCAAAAGGGAGCCTAATTATAAAGTGGTACCAGTTAACTCTGTCACCAAACCCTGTTTCTATTCCAGTTTCCTTTCTGTGACTGATATGAAAAATACCACAATAAACTGAAGGTTGAAAAGACTTCATGCTGTCCTGAGTCCTACATCACAAAATTTCCACAACAATGGAAATTTGCCCAATAATTAGGTGGTTACCTGTTTTTATGTCTTAATTTCCATGTCACCACAATGCATTTCATGAACCAGCTACCGATAAAATTTACCAAGTGTGGAGGACCGGTGACAAAAAATATGTAAACTTTGTCATTCTGAGACTTTGACACTGGAATCTACATGTAGCTTTGCAGTTACATGCATATAACATCTCCTTATCTAGAAAAGATGCTATCAGAACTACAATAATGTATTCCCAGGAAGCCTCATCACCAGAATATTCAGAAATCATCACAGTTTGAGAAACACTGACCTGTACAAGGTCAGGCCTGCTTACCAGAAACTGCAAAAGCAAATAAATTACTGAAGATTGCTTCAGGCTGAGGTCAGTAATGGTCAGTGATGGAATACCAAAATGTTTTAATGACATAATGTCCATTCATGCCCAAATTAAAATAAAAAAACAACAAAGCGTGCGTGTGTGTGTGCATCATGTTTATATTACATTGTGGAGACTAAATGTTCCCCAAAATGTAATAAAAACTTGTTATTTTGCCATTCTGGAGACCATTTTTCAGGTCACCACAAAGATCTGTGAATGCAATCAAAAAACTATATAATGTATGGCTTGAAGTTAACTTACCACTTGCATGTTTGTACAACAACAGGCAATTTCAAACTGGCAATTGACTATTTTCAAATTAAAGACTGTTGCTTGGGTTGTATATAAGCAAAATGTCTATTAGTACTAAGCTTGATTGGTATCTAATTTTTCATGTTTTCCACACATTACATAATGGCATACGGTAATTCAACTTTATTTTAAAAAGCAATGGTATTCCTGTATTTTAATATCTTGGTGATAAAATTCACCAAGTAGGGGGAGGGAGGGCCCCCCCAAGCCTAAATAGTAGTTCTATGAATAAACACATTTTTGATTACTAAACATGAAAATAAGCCCTTCAAAAGTACAAATGTTTAAGCCCAGCTTACATAAACCGTTACTTAAAAGATAGCTGATTTACCTTTGAGACTTTGTTGAACTTAAGAACATCTGGATATGTCAAGAGCAGGTTGGTAAGGAATGATTGTTCACCCTGATTTGTTAAATTGAAATCTAAATTCAAATTCTTTGTAGCTCCAAATACAACAATGTCTGTACTGTAACAAAAACACAAAAATGTAAATGTTTATATACATAACATTTATATACATAACACAGTAACAAGCAGCCAATATGGGCATGCCCTCCCGCTGCGTGTGCATTTCCACGTAAACCACATATACTACAAAGTCAGGTGATTCTACCTACTTTTGTCGTTTATGGCAATATCTAAGTCTACATTTGTGATTCAGAGCAGAACATAGGCACCAGCAGGAAACTAAATGATAGTGAGAGGCCTGGGATAAACTGTATGTGACTCACCTCAATTTTGAGTTTGATATCGATATTTGTGGCACACATACTTCTCTGTTAAGACAATCGACCTCAAATGGGATCTGTGGAAAGCAATCAGCAAGTACATACATACATAACACAGGATCAACACAGACTTAAATCCAATCAAAATAATGAATAACAGGTCTGAATTCTGCCAGCTTGTATTCTTTTAATTAGAGCATGGGTTTAACACAAACTAGGAAATTAGGGAATGCATTAACTAACCAGAATAAAAGAAATGTAGTTTGTTGGTGAGCTCATTCTGCTTCATTTAAGTTTGTTTTAAAATTAAAACTATGCAATGCAGGAAACTGTACTTACTACTACAATAGAATGTCAAGTTACAGGAGGTAATATGGAATATTTATCCTGAAGTGTTTGTATCAGTGTAAATAACATTCCTACAAAAGAATATTGTAAATTCTTTTATTAACCCAAGGCATTAGCAAACTAATGTTTTTAAATAATGGGCTGTAGCTCTCCTGAAATGGCCTTCACCATTGTTAAAGCCCACCTATTTTCTGGAACCGCTTGTCTTATTCAAGGTTGCGGATGGGATGAGGGGTGTCCCAAGCGGGTGCATAGCAGGGAAAAAGCCAGGATGGGGTGCCAAACTATCGCAGGGCACATTCACACATGCATACCTACAGGCTACTTAATAATTCCAATTCACCTCAGCATGTTTCTGGACTGTTGGGGGAAACCTGTGAACTTAGAGGGAACCCTGTAACAGCAGGGGGAGAGCATGCAAACTCCACACACATGGAGTCATGGCAGAGACTCAAACCCTGCTCATGGAGGTATGAGGTACCAATGCTAACCACTCCACCACAGCATTGCACCTCTCCCAGTTGCTTAAGTGTTTCTATTAACATTAGGAGACTCAGAGCCCCTGGCCAGGACCATATGACCTGTGGAAGCTGGAAACTGGCCTGAATGCCTTGAGAGCCTGACAGTGCACATTAATCTAATGAAGGACTGTGCATTTTTTAAAGGAACTCACTTCCCCTGTAATACCTGTGTGGTTGACTCCATGGGGCTGAATGCATCCAAAACACGTGATGGAATATTGCCAGATTCATTGACCAACTGAAATTTCAGCCTTATCTCTATTGGAGAGAAGCAGTCATTGCATTCCTGGGAAAAACAACAAAATCAGTGAGCACATGCAGCTGTTGGAAATCATACCCAACACAACACGCATTGTATTGCTTGATAAAGGATATCATTTTAACATAAAGGCAGCCTGATTTTAGTTTCAGAGCTCAGTCTGCAGACCTCCAAAGTGAATTTGTTTAGTTTCGACTGTCAGTTTACAGAGTTGGAGGATGGATAATATATTGATGCTCAAGTGCCAAAATAACACAAATGGGTAAGAAAATATCAAAGCCAGGGGTGTCCAATTTTTCTACAATGAGCTAGTGTGTATGTAGGTTTTTGGGATGACCTTTAGGTCAGATGTTCAAACCCAGGTGTGAGGACTCTTCTAACAGTCCTTCCTGGATAAGATTAGCCACCCCTGGTGTAAGTCAGGGATCACCAGTTTAGAAAAAACTAGACAGAATAAAGATAAAGGCATCCTGCTATTTCTATCCCTTTATGAGTACAGTGGAACCCGCTTATAGTGATCTCGGTTATAGGGATCGCCTGCTTATAGTGATCCCGGTTATAGGGATTGACTGCTTATAGTGATTACAGTTATAGGGATTGACTGCTTATAGTGATCAGTTATAGGGATTCAAACTTTTATATGGATCAAAAAGCTTGGAACAGAATCATTCCTGTTGAAATACTGTTTAAATAATTTCAAGTAGTCCACTTACAGTGTTCATTTTGTTTTTTTTATACATGACAGCATATGTAAAAATTTAAGTACAGTTTTTTTTACTTGACTAGCTTGCCAAGCTGCTAGAAGGGAACGGATATAGATCCTACAGATTTTTAAATAAATTTAATAATAAATGTTTCCATTCGGTGATATAGATGGCCTGTGCTCTCTTATTGGTGATTAGCGATAGCAATGCTGTCCGTTCTATTACCTTATACTCATGTAATAAATATACAAATGTCAATTAGATGGTAATCTGCCTGAGAAATAAAGAAAACTAAATTGGTTATAATGATCACCCGCTTATAGTGATCATTTTCACCCAGACAGACGTAATCACTGTAAGCGGTTTCCACTGCATAATAATATGCATGTAACAAAAAAGGCTAATATAAAACTAGTTTATTAGTTAGCCAATAGGGTAATAGTATAATGCAGATGATATACAGATTTAAATCAGTACAAATTGCAGTACAGCTTTTCCACGTTCCTTGCTAACGGCTTACATGTCTGAGGTGAAGTAATGGCTGAGCTGCCACTCAATTCTGACAAAACTGAAGTTCTCCTTATTGGTCCCAAATCTTTAGTTATTTCTCTTTCTGAATTGTGTATTAGCATTGAGGGCACTCTGATAAAGCCATCTACATCTGTTCAAAACCTTTTAGTAAATTTTGATAATCATATTAATTGTCTACTCGTCTGTATTTCAAGAACTATTTAATAGCTTGAGTTCTCCCACTACTTAATTCAAGGAATGCTGAAACTTTGACTCATGCCTTTATAACTTCACGTATTGATTACTGTTATGAGCTCCTTGTAGGTTTACCTCTCAAAAGCTATTTCCAGACTTCAGTATTATCATGTCTTACTCGTCCTCCTGTTTTCCTCCCTGGCGTAGCTTAAAAAGCCACACATGGTCCCCATTTAGTCCTACCTCTCGCTCCTGCCCTCTCATCAGTCACTACCGGCTCTACCTTGTTTGTCCCTTTTTAGATCCTTATTTAAGTGCTCCCCAGTCCTATGTTCCCCAGTTCAGCCATTGATGCTTGTCCCTGCTTTTGTTCCTGCTAATAAAGTCCCCTGCGAGGCATTGCGGTCTGTATCTGGGTTGTGTTTCCTCTTGCTGGCATCCAAAATTCTGCTGCTGGGGCTCTTACTCACACTAAACACTCTGCCAAACACTCTGGACATTGATTTACTTAACCACATGTTTTTCGACTTGGAGGGATGGACTGGATAAGCAATCAAGATGGATGAATATGGGTCGGCCACAACACTAACTTCAGGGTGCACTTTGCATTTTCACGATGGTTCCTCTTACTGCCCTATCCATGTTTCCCTTTTATTACATACCTTTAATGTGGTAATCATTAAATCAGGGCAGTTTATCTCTTTTGTCAAATTAAAGGTGCCTTCAATCGATGATTTTAATCCATTAACAAAAATAAGACGCTTTTCCTCTTGCTTAGCATCCAGGTCCACTTCATAAAAAATGAGAAGATGACCCTCTGGAGCACAATGGATAACAGACAATGCAATTGGTCATGCTAATATAATGGAAAGCTGATAAAATTCTTTACCCATAGCGACAGATAAAAACAGCTTACCGGTAGCTACATATACTTACCCTTCACACCCCCTCTCTTTGGTTTGAAGCAAATTTTTAACTTAAAATTCTTGTCCATATGAGAAAGAGAAATAATTTTAGGATCAGCTTGTATTGTTGAGCTGAACTGTATAACAGGAATGGCTCTAGGACAAACAGTAAAGAAAAGGATCAGCACAATTATATATATGTATATATATCCCTCCATTTTCTATACCCGCTTATCCTACTGGATAAGCAATGGGCACAAGGCAGGGAACAACCCTGGACGGGGGGCCAGCCCATCACAGGGCACACCCACACACCATTCACTCACACATGCACACCTATGGGCAATTTAGTAACTCCAATTAACTTCAGCATGTCTTCGGACTGTGGGGGGAAACCGGAGCACCCGGAGGAAACCCCACGACGACACAGGGAGAACATGTAAACTCCACACACATGTAACCCAGGCAGAGACTCGCACACAAACACACACACATATGTGTTTGTGTGTGTGTGTATTCTCATTAAAAGTTATTTTGAGATTTGCAGTGACTGCTTCTTAAACAAAAACGTAATGAGGATATGCTTTTCAAACATCTGAATGCAGAATGAGTACTTAGATACTGATGACATTATAGTGTTTAGCGTGTTTTTTCTAGTAGTACAAAGCAATAACAATTATTGGATTGAATATGGGTCTTTGAAAATGCATTCATTAAAAATGTCATTTTGGTATGATGTACTGGTTATCTATATCTGCATTTGTATTTATATTGACAACACTTTTCTTCAAAGCTAATGAGATTCGGCATTTTCTGTTTATGCTTACTTTAAAATAGTGACCATTCCTTCACTTCCCACTGCAAGGTATTGACCAGACATTTTAGTGATTGCCTGGCCAAAGTACTGCAGCTTCATTTCAAAATGCGCAGCTGAAATTCTCTAGAAAGAAAAACAGACAGCAGATAAAACACCTCTAATGTACCAAGGTTTTAAAGAAAATAAAACTAATAAAGTATGTATTTTCAGGGGCTTACTATAATACCTGTGAATCTTTATTTTTGCAATAATATAAAACAACACACGCCTTTATCATTGATCGGGATGAGAGTATTGTGCTTGGCTTTAAATTTTGGTAGTTAAGTAAAGAAACACTCAATGCTTGAACTAATTTGAAAAATCTTGTGTAATTTGTATAAGTGACAGAAAACGCTAGCTGACCTGTGAGAAACGGTTCCTGATGCCTCCTTCATAGCCATTGTAAATATAGATGCTGCCACTGGACTGGCTGCTATCTTCTTCGAGTGGAGCTCCAACAGCAACATCATTGTAATTGTTTCCATCAAGGTCTCCAATGTCTGTGACTGTAGAGCCAAATCTGGCAAAGATGTATCCATCCTTGCCTTGCATCTCCCAGTCCTTCTTAAATTTTCCCTGCATGATTACAGCCAGTTAGTTCTATGCATCCACCTTTCAAACACTTATTAAAGCAAAAAAATCTTCTGACATTTTTTAGAATGAATGGAGTTAAAATGTACCTACAGTGTCTAGTTAATCAGTTTGGGTAAACAGTCTAAGGATTGTGACTCACCTCCTCAAGTTTGTAAATGTAAACCTTTCCCTCCTCTCCTTTAACATGAAAGAAAGGTGCCCCAACAAGCAGATAGTCAGTCTTCTGGTCTCTGTCTAGGTCCAAGGCACACAGCACTGATCCAAAGTATGAGCCAACCTGAGCCATTTGGGGTAGCCTTTTAGAACATTACTGATAGAAATCATGTCTGCTTAGACAGTCATATTCATATGTACTTTTAGGTTACAAATATAGACGGAGTCTTGCAGAGCCCAGCTTCGCCTCCCTACATCCTAATCGTACCTTCCTGCAGTGCAGCTCTGCCTCCTTCAATGTTAACCCTTGTTTCTTAATGTCCCAAAATTTAGTAAAAGATTCAAAGTGGATGGTTTAATAAAAGGCCAGTTTTGCACTAAAAGTCACATTTTTTCATCAACTTTAATTTTCATTATTCTTCATTTTCTTCTTCTTGTTACTGTCATTTCTCCAGTGTCTGAAATATTTCTACATGACTCCTTGATTTCTGTCGATCCCGAATGATTGTATTTTGTCTAATTTCGTTTGCCATACTGCTTCCAAAACTTAACATACTACATTTACATTTACATTTATAGCATTTGGCAGACGCTCTTAGCCAGAGCGACTTACATAAGTGCTTTAAGACTTCATACTAGCCAAACTGTGCTAGAGGTTAAGATGTATATAAGAAGAAATCGGTGAATAACTTCATATTTTAATGAATTTTCATGGGTACATTACGAATGAACAAGCAAGAATGTCACTTGCAGTGATAAGCCATTTTGATCCATTTTTAAGTTTCATTTACAATGGTACCTCAGTTCTCAAACTCATTAGAACTCAAATTTCTTAAAAATATACCTAGAGCTCGATTTGAATATCAGAATTCAAACCATGAACGCCAACCTAAGATAACTTGTACGCGCGGGGAAATGAGTCTCTCAGCGGAAACAAAGGGTAAAGCTTCAGTCTCAGCCTCGCATTAGCTGTGATAGCACCGTGCATGTTTACACTAGCTGAGTACATATATTTACACAGTAAAAATACATTTAGACAATGATAGACAGTAACAGTAATTATTATTCTAAAATAAAATATATTTAAAAATAAAGATTTCTTATTCATTATTCTAATATTAATAATAAACCATTAATATGTTTAATTATAATAACATTGTTGTGCCGAGCGGGGACGGAACGGAGACAAAGGCGCAGATGTCAGGGTATCTAGGAAAACTGAAACATGGACGAAACAGAGAGGACTGATAACAACAACCAGAAACAGCTGATCACACGGGGATTCCTCACGGGGATAATGAGGGGGCGTGGCACACGGAAGGAGCGGACGATCGGGGCATGACACATTGTTTGGATACAAATTACTGTTTTGATAAATGTGCTTAGATGTGTTTAGTACAGTATATGCTCTTCCTGTTTTATCCGGTTCATTTTGTGTTTAAATGCTAAAAAAAACATTTACGTGTAATTTTTTTGGGGCCAGGAACCAATTAATTGGCTTTCCATTATTTCTTATGGAGAAAATTCGATCACAACTCAAACTTTTTAGGATTCGATCCAGAGTTCTGAACGGATTAAATTCGAGTTCTGAGGTACCACTGTACCTCAAAAATATCCGGCACTATTTCACCACAATAGAATACCCATAGCAGATATAACTAACTAATAAACAAATGTACTAAGTGGCTTACTCATGACTTTCCAGCCCCCCCAAACCCTAACCCTAACCACCCCTCCCCCCGCACTCTGTACCTGACAACGACCCTCTTTCCCTCTGATTCTGATGTAACCCCTGTAAACTAGTTAATTTACAAAATCGATCATAAGTTCCTATAATAAATCTTAACTGAAAACCAATCAGTACTGATTAGATGTTGATTAAATCATCATTCCCTGTTTTCAATTATAGTCAAAGTGATGTCTTGGTCCCAGTGCATAGAATTCGTCAACAAACTTGACGAAGCACTAAAATTTTAAGTGAAAAGTTCTCTTTAAATTGCAAAGTAAGTCCGGCAGTATTTGAGATGGGTTGAAGTTTTCAATCACTACCAAAGGAATCACTGACCTGCTCTCCAGATAGCGTCTGTATCGAATTTTGGGAGGGTTCGACAAACACAAAGACAGCACCGCTTAAATTGTGTCGAGGTGCGCCTGAAATGTACAGGCTAATGCTGGGTGTCCTGGCAGATGTCACACTATATCCTTCAAATAGAAACAGCAGAGTTCTGTACACCATAATACCCACATTCTTCATCAGTACATACTATATGCATACTTTTCATTAGTTCTTAAATACCCAGTATCATGCATTTAATGCAAACAAATGTATATATTATATGCTGGCAATGCTTCAACTTTGATAAAGTGGAACTTACAGAAATAATAGCAGATACATTTCTGAATGAAATTCATAAGAGTTAGCACACAAACAAACTATTGTGTGATTTTCTAGGCGTTTACCTAAATAGGAATAATCCTTTCCTGTGGATGTTGTGTTTAGAAATTTCACACGGTTATTTGAGGGATGACTCAGAATCACTCCCCCACTCCAATCATATGCCCCTACAGCACCAAAAAGACGTGATCCCTGTATAGACACAAACATATATATCAAGTTTCTATTAGTGCAGAACACCCTGGTACAAGCATTTGCTGAGTAGTACTCATTTTACAGGTTGAATTCAGTGTTGGACCTTCAAGATTGTATTTTACACATTGTATCTTTCATCAATACTATTAATTACACATTTTGTATTTTATTCATTGCATTTTTTCACAATTGCATTCTTATACAGTATCAGTTAGTTTGATACTACAGTGGCAGGCTCACTTCATGGCGCTTCATGCACATTACATAAACCTCGACTTACATCATGTGCTAAATGAGAACTAAATCCAGCTTCAGAAAGGGTGAAGTGAAATGCTGCCCCCTGCTGGATTCCTGTGGAGGCAGAGCATTTGATAACTGTACAAACTGATGCAGCTTTTAAAAATACTGCTGTGATACATACTCACTGAACAACAGCAAAGTCAGTTTTACTGGTCTCACCTTCAATTCCAATTATGCTTGTTTCTAGCTGTTGTAAATAATCCTCCAAGGCACCATAGTTATCCACCATAAATAAGTGCTTGTCGTGTGGTTCCAAAGCAATTTGCTTTAGCTCATTCTGTCCGTTTCCTCTGGTTGCTTCTCCTACCTAAAAGTCATAAAGGTTCTTGCTGTACTTAATGGGGAAAATAAGCCCCCCTTCCCCTGCAATTGATAACTTTTACCATTGCCATACCCCCCCGTGCCCCATTCTCACAATGCTTTCAATTAAATATCAGGGTATCACACAAATACAACTCTGAATTTGGAATTATTTAGTTTTTAACAGTTTGGGGCAGCACATTGATGCAGTGATTAGCACTGTTGCCTCACAGCTCTAGCACCTGGGTTCAAGGCTCTGCCAGGGTTCCGTGTGTGTGGAGTCAGCATGTTCTCTCTATGTTGTCATGGGGTTTCTCTGGCTACTCTGGTTTCCCTCACAGTCCAAAAACATGTTGAGGCTACTTGGACTTGCCAAATTGCGTGTGTGTGATTAAGATAAGCAGTTTCAGAAAATGGATGGATGGATAGTTACTAAAATATGACAATCTGAAATATATAAAATGCAGAAGTTGCAATAAAAAACCATACCCCAATAGCAAAACGGGTGATGCCTTTCATTTTTGGTGAACGTAAGACTGTTGCAAGATCCATTTTATCCTCCGTTATCTCTCCATCTGTCAGCACAATAATTATCTTTCTGGAGGTTTCTTTTGACCCATTTTCAGGCACAAAAACATGCTCACTGTAAGTAAAATGAAAATGTAAGCAGGAAAAGATCAGAAAAAATGGCAATGAGTCTGAAAGAACGTATGACAAACAAATGACATACTTACAGCACATAGTTTATGGCTGATGCAGTGATGGTGACTTTTTTAATCTGCTTTATGTTTTGAACCTTCATAAGAGCTTTCTCACTCTCAGCGTTTTCACTGAGTAGTAATTCTGGTTGTACTACATTTCCATACTGAACAACAGCAAAGTTACACTATCAGAAAAAAGAAAAATAATAAGTGTTTATAATCCCTTGATTTTGTTTATATGGTCATTTATATGTTTAATTCACCTACGGTTCACCTACAGTGGATCAACTTTCAACAGCTGTTCTTTAACATCAACTAAGGATTCTCATGGGTCCAAAAGGATATTATCAACTACAATATTAAATGCTGCATTCACTGCTTTCATTAATGCAGTTTCCATCCTGTAATGTGGTCTAAACCCAGACTGAAATAATTCATGATTTTTTTTTCTAGAAAGGGCAACAGGTGTCATCCTCCCTAGCCCGGATTTGTGTACTAGAAGACTACCCTTGTAAACTCAATTGCTCAAGATATCTTAGCATTTTCACTTCCCATATATTATATTATGCCAAAGTACGTACACTAAAACAGCTTTCCCAAACTTTTTTCATTATATCGCAAATGAATTTTTTTGCTATTTCAAAGTCTTCAGGTTCAATACTTCCAGATCCATCGAGAACAAAGGCAATTTCTGTCCCAGCATCTATAAAAAAAGTTCAATTAGGGAATATATGCTGCTAGAAAATATTCTGCTAAACTATTTTGCTAGCAAAGTATCTTTTTCACAAAGACTGATCTACAAAAATCATTACATTGAGACTTGAATTAATCTCATTTAAAAAAAATATTTTTATCTAAACTTGTATTAAATAAATTACTGGTCTTCTAATGGATGCCTATATACAGTATGTTTGAATGGTGCATTCAAATGTGGAGTCAGATGCCCTGTGAGATTTCATAATATTGTAGCAGATGCCCATTACCTTCCTCATCCTCATAGTTATTGTTGTTGCTGTTCTTGTTAGCACGTTTACTTCTGGTCTTCCCATTAGCTGCAGCACACAGCAGGATAAACAGTTAGACACCCAATAAAGTGGTGATTTAAACCTACCCTATTACTGTGATTCGCATTAGAGGTGGACCGATATATTGGCCCAATATTTGGCATTTTTTAATGTATCGGCGTCGGCCGATATCCAAGTGTAGTACACCGATTTACAGACAGGCACTCTTCACGCCTATGTGCTTCTTAGAGCAACGCAGTGAGTGCTGGTTTATATATTAATGATGAATAACTGGTTGAAAAAATTGATTTTGCATTTGCTAACTCTACCACAGACTTGTACCACAGATATGTATATGTATTTATATGTGTGTGTGTGTGTGTATATATATATATATATATATATATATGTGTGTGTGTGTGTGTGTGGATTATTATATTAAAAACCAAAAAATATGTTCCTTGTAGTGATGTGCTAATATTTCTTCCCAATACCAATAGCCAATTATTTTGAAAACTGACACTGATACCAATTGTTTGGGAGGTTCTGCTTAAATACTTTTAAAGGGAAACTCCACCCAAATAAATTAATAATTAATGCGATACCGAAAATATGAAACACTACTTAGAAAATATTTTTTGGTAAGAAAACACCAGCTCTGGAATACAACAGTAGTCCCAAATCAGTATGTGTCTGTGTGTATATATATATATATATTTTTATTTTTATTTTTATTTTTATAACACTATTGGATGCCCAGTAGGGAGCACTGCTTACAATTAGGTATTGTCATTCCCTGCATGTCATAATGGAACACAATGTTTTATGCCCCAAACAGTTTTAAATTCATTGGAGTTATCTTTGGCACAATGTGTAATATGCCCCATGTCACACATACATTATAGTGTTTTGCTTATTAGCTCTAAAAATATGTATATGCAAAAAGAGTTAAACAATGACAAAATAATATACTTACTTTCTTCTACAGTACTGTTTGTTTTGGTGGTATCATTTTTCATTTGTTCTACAACTGTAATGAACAATATAAGAAGTTCTGAATTACTCTATGACCTAGACAATTAAACATTTTTCAAAATTACACACACACGCAGGTTTGTAATTATATCTTTGTGGGGACTCATTTCTATGGGGAAAACTCTAATCCCAGCATGACACCCCTAACCCCTACCCAGCCCTAACCTTAACCATAAGTAAACAAACAAAATACTGGACTTTTGGCATGTTTTTTTATTGCATTCACTGATCTTTGTGGGGACTGAAAAAATGTCAAAAAGGTTTTTGTTTTATTTTCATTTTATATTACATTGTGAGGTTTAGGGACAATTTTCAGTTTTTTCATAGCAGTCGCCGATTTTTGGCCACAAAGTGGCAGACCATGAACAGTACAAGAGCGGAGTCACCAAGTGTTAAGGCACATACTGCATAAACTGCAGAGTTCCAAACGTCCTCTGGCATTAACCCCAGAACAAAAATCGTACCTTGGGAACTTCATGCAATGAGCTTCCATAGCCGAGCAGCTGCATGCAAGCCCCACAACACCAACCCCAATGTCAAGTGTCAAATGGAGTGGCACAGAAAGCATACTCTCACTGGTCCCTAGGGCATTGCAAACGTGTTCTGCGTCATGACAAATCACACTTCTCTGACTGCAAGCCTGATGGATGAGTCCGAGTTTGGCAGATGCCAAGAGAACGTTACTTGCCTGACTGCATTGTGCCAGCTGTAAAGTTTGGTGGAAGAAGGATAATGGTATAGGGATGTTTTACAGGGGTTGGGGTAAACCCCTTAGTTCCAGCATCCAGTATCAGTGCGTGAAATTATGAATTCATGTTTGCAGTTCATGGGCTTACCTCGAGCTGCGGGAGGTAAGGTCACTTCTACTGTTAATGGGTCAGACATAAGGTTACACTCTCCATTCAAGTCCTCATTCTCTGACTGACGCCTTCTGACTTGCTGGCAAATCTAATGAGAGAAGATAACACCAGACATCCATAAAATGTTTGGCTTTTCACATGCAATTACTTTGAAAGACAAGTTGCTGATGTCTAATTGCAGGGCGGCTGCTGGCATATGATTGACTGATGACTGGCTTCTGGTTGATGGTTTGTTGTTTTATCAGTACAGTCATAAAGACTTGATTATTTTCCTTCCTTCGATTCTTACTGTTACAGTACCATTCTGCATCCATCTTTTCCTTACATTTTCAATGCTATGCTGACTGAATCCCCGACATGAGTAACCATCTCAACTTCAGGCCACTTGTTATCATTATGTATGTCTTTTCCAAAATATCCAAATTTGCCTGTTCCTCTTCATCCCCATGATTACTGTGGTCACATCAACCGGAAGCAAAGGGATGCAGTTTCAGTTTGTGAATTAATTAATACCAAGAAAAACAGAAGACAGCCAAGACATCTTTCAGGAAAAAGAAATGGGAATCTACCAATGTGAACTTAGCTTTGATGCCCAGGGAAATGAGAATGCCAAATGAGGGAACAGAAAGAGATGGTTGAATATATATGTCTCCTGAATTCTTTTCTTTGTTATCTATGAGAACATGACCAATGAAACACCAGGAAACGGTAATAGGAAGTCGAAAGAGCTAAAGGTCATTTTTAACAGAGAGCTATTTACGTAAAATTTCTGGCCAAACATCAAAACGTTTTATTTGTCCCTGAACTACTTACACAGGTCTCAAAACGGGGCTGCCAAGATGCCACTTTACATTTGACAAGCTCAGGATCACATAGACTTAGCTTCTGTTCTTGCCATTAAAGTGGCAGGTGATCATTGGTGTCAATGGTCGGTTTGCTCTGAGACCGGTAGTTACTGCTCTTCCACTGCTTCATCACTGTCAGCTCTCTGATATGGGTGCCCCAGATGGCCTTTGCCACTTACCCAGGAGTTTACTCTCTTCAGGAGAGAGCATGATTCTTACCATACCAACCATTTTGTCTGAGCCTGAGTGGCCAATTAACGTAACGCATTGAGACACTCTCACTTGTCTCAAGCCAGTGTTACTTCTGTCATTTTCAATACATTGTTGACAACACTAACTTATGATTCCCTCAAATTAACTTCCCTCTGTAGAGTCCTTTAAGATGTGAGGGGACCCAGTTCTTCATGGCCATAGACAAGCAGAAAGGGGGACATCCTGTTGACACTTGAGAGACAGCTACATGGAATCATGAATCCCCCAAAGACAGACACTGTTTAACCAGAAACCCAAAGCAAGATGCTGGTCAACAAGAACCACCCAAAACACCAAGACAGTACCTGCTGCCAACTGGCAGGCATACAGAAAACAGACTTACTCCATCAAGCACCATAAAACAAACCAACAACTAAACAACAACTCACTGCTCTACTTAGATAAGGGTAAACCCTAACTGCTGTCAGCCCAGAGCAGGTTCCACTACTTGATAAGACAATTATGTTGTTCTTTCAGGTTTGAGTCTTCTGCTCTCTGGAATCCATCTCGTCTCAATGGCCTAACTGTAAAACCTTTAATTCCCTGCCTTTTAGATCAAATGTCAAAAACTTCTTCCCCCACAATATCTTATCTGGTGTAGTCACCCAAACCACAATATGTCTGACACCTGTAACTGGTGCAAAACTCTTCTCTAAAGCAAGGCTCTTCTGATAGTTTGATTTATAACATACATGGTGGCACTTTAGCTACGACAAGTCTACTGGAAACACATTTCAATGTGTTCTCTACCCACTTAGCCCATGTAATAACAATGTGACTTCAACCACTCATGTTTGGTACAAAACAGTCCCATGACCCAGCTTACACCATCCCTAGAGTCTGCAGGGTGGTTGCAGCACCATGCTATTGGTTTCTTTTTCAGGAGGAGGAAATCATGTCGACATTAAAATGAATTTAACTAAATAGAGAACATTTTTCAATATTCTTCTGGGATAAAGGTTGATGTTCCAGTAAGACCACAACTTAAAATAACAAGAAAACTCTAGAGCTGTATTAGTTACCAAAGGCCCCGCTGCATATGTTGACTAGGGGGCACTAAACAGGAAAGAGAAACTTAACCCACTTCGTCAATATATTTTGAATTGAGAATTTTTCACAACAAAATTACTAAAAACCATCCTGCTCTTTGTTATTTTCCTGTAAGTCAGCTTGTGCCTGGGAGCAGTTCCCGTCTCAGAATGACCTCTCATTGGGTGCTGTTAACAAACCGTTTCTCAGATGCCGATACACAGAAAGCCACACAAGAGTTTCCTGCTGTCGTCTGAGTCAGCTGCAGCATGCTACACCAAAGAGGAAACTGTGGCTTGTAAAACAGACATAACCTAAATAAGTCTGTATGTTATTAACTGCTCCATATACGGCATCCTGTTGTAGAATCACCAGACAGCGATTTCATACCTTTTATCAGCATATACATTTCAATACTGCTGATTTTCTTAATGTGAAAAACTGCTATACTGTATAATACAGATCAGCAACACACAGAAAAACAGAGACTAATCAAGGGCAGGGCAGTATCCATCCATCCATCCATTTTCTGTAACTACTTGTCCTATTCAGGGTCACAGGGGGCCCTGGGTCTATCCAGGAAGCTACAGTTGCAAAGCAGGGAACAATCTAGGATGGGGCACCAACCCATTGCAGGGCACGCTCACACACTGTTCTCTCACACACCGTTCTCTCACACACCGTTCTCTCACACACC
>JAODUD010000036.1:16634353-16645586 GCA_026784285.1 Stomatorhinus walkeri
AAAATAAAATAAATATTATTCCGTCTACAACTACTTGGGCTCTCTTTGTCTGCTCCTCCGCCGGTCGTCCTGCCACAGTACTCTTAATCTGCCCGTGAAATCAATCTTTGCTTTGTACTAGGGATTTGATACCATTGAACAGGCAGGAGTGGAAAATGAGTTGTAAAATGAGTTGTAAAAAATAATTACCTGTTACTTCTTATCTCATTTGCACCTAAGTACAACATTTCCACATTTTTTCGTATATTTTGGATTTTATGAGTTTTCTTATTAAGAGTGTAAAATGAGTCAAAGTGGTGAATGTTTTATTTGATTAGGAAAATTGATGCATTATTCTTTTCCTTGGTCATTCACATCACACATAATAGTCTTGAGTTGATTAAAAAATTTCTATCAAAGTATAGCCTACTACAACCTTCAGTTGTACCAATCAGCTGTCACACCTTACACCAACAGGGGTCAGCATATTGTTTTACACCTCCACCGCAAGAAACAATTCCGTATTATACTGAACACGAAGTGACTGACTTTGCTTCTTCCGGTATAAAGCGGTATTCCAAGTTAGCTGGGTAGTTTGCCCCCTTTCAGTAAACATCATAACTGTACAGTAAGTTTGTGTTTTCACATTACATCAGTGTTATTGTTTCATATTTTGTTCATATTACTAGTTCAAAGTTAGATGTTTTATACTAAAATCATTATGGACTGCACCTTTCAAGGATTTCCTCAAGACTGCATATGTAAGTTTCCATCAATAACAAGTGTCACCTAAATCCATTGGCTTTTGTCAACTTTTGATTCATCTCTTCCTCCACCTCCTTCTCCTCCTTCTCACCCCTCCCCCCAGTAGAACTATCTTCACTCACCCACTCCATATTTTCATGCTGCCTGAAAATGATTTCCTCATCTTCATCACTAGAGTCCAAGTTAGAAGAGCTTGCTGGGATCTCCTCTATCACTCTCTGTCACAGCGGGGTTGCGGAAAATAAGGAGGACGCTATAGCAGAACAGTCCAGGGAAAAAAGATTTATTATCTTCTCTGTAAACAAGGGGAGGGACCGAGCAGCAGGACAGAAATGAAAATCCAAAAATCGAGGTAGATAGAACAGGCAGTGGGTGAGTGATTAGCATCGGGATCAGTCAACTATATACTGAAGGCCACGACCCCAGCGCCGGACGTCCAGCAAGCGATGGACGGTGTACACCTCACCTCCGTCGACCAACCTGGGGGGAGGGGGAGGCAATGCAGGAGAAGCCAGGGGACTGACCACATGGGGTTTCAGTAGGGAAACGTGGAAAGTAGGATGGACTCGATGGACGAAGATGAACAGCCGAGGGACTTCTGACCTTGGTGATGGGAAAAGGACCAACAAAGCAGGGTGCCAACTTCTGAGACGGAACCCGTAGAGGAAGGTTCCTAGTATCCAACCCCACCTACTGTCCCACATGGAGAGTGAGAGCCTGGGACCTGCAGTGGTTGGCGTATTTCTCCATGCACACAAAGTGTGAGTGTCACACCAGATGCACGAAAGCTGGCAACCATGTTGAGAGCCCTGCCTGCTGCGTCGATCGGATGTTGCTCTTCCTCTTCCACCTTTTATGCACTCCGTCTGTGAGTGTATCTATGTAATAACGTGCTTGCAGGGGGATCACATGTAATTTATTTTGGAATTTACCTGGAAACAACAAATGCTATTTTATGATTGGCTGGTAGGTGGTTATTAACTCTGTATAACTCGGAACAGTTATCAACTTGGAGAAAAACTCCACTAAGTTTGCCTACGCCTTGTCCACTACATCTATATAAAGGGACACCTTGTTGGGTGGAAAGTGGAAGCATTTAGAAACAACAGAAACTCAGACACAAAGTGGAGTAGAGTCACTTATTTAAGCACTTAAGTTAAAGCACTTATTTAAGTCGCTCTGGCTAAGGTCGTCTGCCAAATGCTGCTGTAAATGTAAGTGGCAGACCATGTAAAGTAACAGAGAGCTGAGGTGCATAGTGCATAAAAGTCACCAACACTCTGTTGACTCAACTGCAGTGTTACAAATTTACTTCCTCTGGCATTAACCCCAGCACCAAAACTGTGCACCAGAAGTTTCATGGAACGGCATTCCATGGCTGAGCAGCTGCATGCAAACCTCACATCACCAAGCATAATGCAAATTGTCGGATGCAGTGGTGTAAAGCACACTGTCACTGGACTCTGGAGCAGTGGAAATGTGTTCTGTTGAGTGATGAATCACACTTCTCTGTCTGGCAGTCTGATGGACGAGTCTGGGTTTCGCAGATGCCAGGAGAACATTACCTGCCTGACTGCATTGTTCCAGCTGTGAAGTTTGGTGGAGGAGGGATAATGGTATAGGGTTGGTTTTCAAGGATTGGCCCCTTAGTTCTATTGAACGGAATTCTTAATGCCTCAGCATACCAAGACATTTTGGACAATTCTATGCTTCCAACCTTGTGGGAACAGTTTGGGGAAGGTCCTTATCTGTTCCAGCATGACTGTGCCCCAGTGCACAAAGCAAGGTCCATAAAGACATGGTTGCGTGCAGCACAACCCCCGGGTCAGCATGACGGGAGCGCAAGACAGTGGCTCACAGCCAGTAAGGAGCAGCAAAGCCCCAGGGCAGCAGGATAAAGGTGCAAGACAGAAGCTCAAGGCCAGTAAGCAAATAGTCGCCCAGTCGCTGCTGATAGACAGCAGTAGGGGCCTCACTGAGAAGGGAATGAGCTTTAGGGCAACAAAGGAAAGTAATTAATCATTTTACGTAGGTAATGATCATAAATGCTGTGATAAGATTGATTAAGAAAAATTATTAGAAAATATGCCAGTAAATGAAATCATAACATAAATGGCAAATTTCCGTGCTGGTATCGTACAGCAGCCTACAAGTCGGCCAGATCATTTTCTTTGGCATCATTAACTACAGAGGAATCCTGCAGCATTGTCACTGCTCAGCTTCTCTTCTGTGAGATTAATGAAGTGAGCTGTCAGAAAGCAGGAGGAGGAGTTAAGGAGCGTGCGTTGATTACAGCTGCTCTCCTGTGAGATTAATGAAGTGAGCTGACAGAGAGCAGGAGGAGGAGGCAAGGAGCACATGCTGATTACAGCTGCTCTTCTGTGAGATTGATGAAGTGAGCTTTCAAAGAGCAGGAGGAGGAGGTAAGGAGAGTGCGCTAATTACAGCTGCTCTTCTGTGAGATTAATGAAGTGAGCTGTCAGAGAGCAGAAGGAGGAGGTAAGGAGCGTGCGCTGATTACAGCTGCTCCTCTGTGAGATTAATGAAGTAAGCTGTCAAAGAGCAGGAGGAGGAGGTAAGGAGTGCATGCTGATTACAGCGGCTCTTCTGTGAGATTGATGAAGTGAGCTTTCAAAGAGCAGGAGGAGGAGGTAAGGAGCATGCGCTGATTAGAGCTGCTCTTCTGTGAGATTAATGAAGTAAGCTGTCAAAGAGCAGGAGGAGGAGGTAAGGAGCGCGTGCTGATTACAGCTGCTCTTCTGTGAGATTAATGAAGTGAGCTGTCAAAGAGCAGGAGGAGGAGGTAAGGAACGCGTGCTGATGACAGCTGGTCTTCTGTGAGATTAATGATGTGAGCTGTCAAATAGCAGGAGGAGGAGGTAAGGAGCGCGTGCTGATTACAGCTGCTCTCCTGTGAGATTAATGAAGTGAGCTGTCAAAGAGCAGGAGGAGGAGGTAAGGAGCGCGTGCTGATTACAGCTGCTCTTCTGTGTGATTAATGAAGTGAGCTGTCAAAGAGCAGGAGGAGGAGGTAAGGAGCGCGTGCTGATGACAGCTGGTCTCCTGTGAGATTAATGATGTGAGCTGTCAAAGAGCAGGAGGAGGAGGTAAGGAGCGCGTGCTGATTACAGCTGCTCTCCTGTGAGATTAATGAAGTGAGCTGTCAGAAAGCAGGAGGAGGAGGTAAGGAGCGCGTGCTGATTACAGCACGTTGCCACACTCACCACCCAACAAACCACCTTAGCAATGAGAACCTGAGCACAGCTGTGCAGCGGGTGATACCTCAGCACCACACCTATCTGATTGGAACAGAGAGCAGCTGGAGAACCCAAAACCTGCTGGGAATCCAGCCTGGCAGATGCCATCCAAGGAGGTGAGCATTTTCTGCCCTCCCACTTTGATCCTGAGTGGTTAAAGTATAATTAGAACAGTGTGAGTTTGACGGCTAATCAGCAGAGGCCCCTGGGGACCCACCCTGGGGAGGGCACTATGTGCCTCTGTCAATCCCAGCTTGGCCCAGGTTTTTAGGAAACCACAGGTTTCTCCTGCTGCTGTCCTCAGCATTGCGGCTAATAGGCCGAGCCCTCGTCATTTACGGCCACCTGTAGGTGTGGTCTGGTACTTCATTATTTATGCAGACTGTGGAGGTTACACAGCAGCTAATAGGCCGAGCCCTCGTCATTTACGGCCACCTGTAGGTGTGGTCTGGTACTGCGTTATTTATGCAGACTGTGGAGGTTACACTGCAGCTAATAGGCCGAGCCCTCGTCATTTACAGCCACCTCTAGGTGTGGTCTGGTATTGCGTTATTTATGCAAATTGTGAAGGTTACACTGCGGGTGGGGGCATGTTGGCAGCATCAATCATGGGGGAAATCTCTTGTTTGTTTGTTGGACCCATTAAAACACACCTCACATGTTTCTCCAAGTCACAGGGGATTTTATCAGCAGCATTTAATGTTTAATGCTCATGTTTTTGTGGAATGAAAGGAGCAATAAACCAGTTTAAGGGTGCCTGGGTACTAGGCTTGTCACGATACCGAAAATTTCAAACTCGATACCGATATTAAGGATGATGCGCAATACTCGATACTATTTTCAATACTAACTGGGGGTGAAAAAACAAACAGAAACTTTTTTTTTTAATCAAGTCAGAACACCACCAAAAAAATAAAAAGCTAAACAATACAATGAAAAAATTAACATATTAAATAGGCCATTAACATTGTAAAATAAATTAAATATCATAAAGCTCTATTAGCTTGTGCAACGATGCAGGTTTCTTCTGAAGATAAGTTAGCACAATATATAAAAAAACATTGCTCCAGTTACAGTGTAGTGTTTAAGACACTGCAGTAGCTCAGGGGGGTGCCCAACTCCAGTCTTGGAGGGCCAGAGCCCTGTGTAGCTTAGTTTTTTCCCTGTTCCATCATGGGATTCCAAATGATTCAGCTCAAGAGCTGTGTGGTAATTAGCACAAGGAGTTGAATCAAGTATGTTAAATGAGGGGGAACTCAAAAATGTGCTCCGCCCCCCCCAGGACTGGAGTTGGGCACCCCTGAAGTAGCACTTACTACTATGTAGCACATGGCAACCACATTACAAATCCAAATCGAAAAACTTGAGCAGAATCCAAAAACTTGGCTGAGTTGATGTATAACATCCATACGGCGAAGAACTTGCACCGTTGTAAAGTGTGATTCTGATGCCTGCACAAGATTTTCCCCTTAATGATGCTATGCTGTTATTGTCATGCATGCTATGCTGCAGTATTTATTTTATTAAAATTTATATATACATTCATTTTTTTACATTAGCATATGTCTAATTTGACAGTAATGTAAGATAGGTTTCACCATTGAAATACATGAAATCGATCTTCCTGTTATTGACGGTCTGTGATGTTCTCACATGGACACACAAAGGACTATTTTAAGTTCATCCTTTAAAATCTGGAATAATGAAGACTTTTGGAAAATGCTCTCATATCTTATTTATTCTTTATGTCACTCATTGTTCGCTAAGATTGATCATTGTTGAGAACTGTACCCCAGCAGTTCACTGCATACAATCAGCAGACAAAGGTTGGGAGCTTCAGTTAATGGCCAGATCAAACCACAGAAATGGGAAATACCTGATCTGAGTAACTTCGACCATGGCATGGTTTTTGGTGCCAGATGGGGTGGTCTGACTATTTCAGGAACTGCTGGGACTTTCACACACATCGCTCTCTTAAGTTTACACAGAATAGTGTAAGAAGCAAAAACATTCAGAGAGCAGCTGTTCTATTGAAAAAATGCCTTTTTGATGGGGGCAGTCAGAAGAGAATGGCCAGACTGGTTCAAGCTGAAAGGAAGAAACAGTAACTCAAAAAAACAGTCTTTATAATGGAGACAAACAGAACAGCATCTGAGAACACACAACATTCAAACCTTGTGGTGGATCACATTGGGTTCCAATCCTGTTAGTCAAGAACAGCAGTGTTTCCAGCATCTTGTCTATTTCAGTCTATGGCTCAAAGAATTCAGACTGTTCTCAGAATAAACCCAGTTTTAGAATGGCGCTCTTAATGAAGTGGCCAGTGAGTGTAGCTATAAAATACTGGCCAAACTCATTGTTACATAACTTTGATATCATGCTTTTTGGAAACCACTAACATTAAGTATAACTTCAGCATCTTACCTTATAAAAAATCCATGATATGAAATTCTAAATTATAAATATTCAGTAGCCCCAGTAGTTACAAATATTCATATTGAGCTAAAATATAGTTGCAGCCCCTCACTTAGTAGCAGCAGTTACAAATCTAGATTTTTCCAGTTAAACGGAAACCATTCTGTTGTCGCACAGATGAATCAGCACAGGAAACTACTGTAGGTTAAAGACACAACTCTTTCAGACCAGCCTCTGTTTTATCTTCCTGTTAGAATAAGTATAGTTTTTCTATACAATAGCTATATATAGATATGAGAAAATGGTTAAAATAAAAATATATAAATCAAAATAAAGGAAATTAAAGAAATATTTGCACATGCTTCGGCCCTTAAAGCTACTTTCTTTAAACTTTCAAATACTTGAAATTTTATAACTTTAATTTATATTTATTTATTTTGTTGCAGCAGAGGTGAATATTATCTACCCACTAAGCCACTGTGCCACCCATGGAAAAATCTAAAAATACCAGCAATGACAAGGCAGCCAAAAAAAAAGTTCACTGTATCTCATTTTATGTTATGTGACCTACTGGTATTCAGCAGTGAAATCCTTTTAATGCTTTAGTTATCTGTGCTTCAGTGCTCAGCGCTTGAATGACATGAAGACTGGAAGAGAGCTGGGGTCCTGCTGGTAAGAATTCAATAATAAATATAAAGTAGAGTGTAGACTGTAGCACAGGATCAGACTGAGTTAATAGATGCAGCCACTCTTTTAGTAGCTGAAGCGTTTCGTACTTATTTTTGATCTATAGTCATGCAAATGATCAGAATCAGTACTATAGTTACATGCATCAGAACAGGAAAGAACTTTTTTTTTGCAGCAGCAGTAAATAGATTAATCAGCTAATAAGATGATAAAGCTAGAGGTGTATTTAGTGCTTCTGCCCTATGAAATCAAGCAAGTTAATGTTTGGTGAATAAACAAATGAAAACTACAAATTTCCACTGATAGTGTGTACATGAAGATCAGACATAGACACGTTTTTAAATATTTAAATGGATAAATGAAAAGAACCATATGCTACTTGTGATCTTCATGTTTTTTTTTCAGAGGTGTAAACAGTTTGTTGGAAACAAGTCGGCATTAAGGAAATGACATAAACCACTGTGTTTCAAAGGTGGTGCAAGTGCAGTCACATACAAGCTGAATGCTCTCAGTTGAACCAGTCTCTTTGTGTTTTATTGATATATATCTGCATTCGGAGACATGCTGTTCAAAATTCAGATTTGGGCCTTGTCGATCTTACTGTATTGTAACATTCCAGCTTCATGCGGTAAGTCCATTTGCACTTATGGATATATAAATTCACAGGTTTAATATTAAATGTTACAAAATATGCCTAATCTGTCACCTTCCTTAACATTAAACTTAATTTGATTCCATATAATAATAAATGGTTTTGCTTTTTATAGTTTTATTCTTATTGGGAGGTATTAGCATAGATTTTATGGAAAATTTATATGAAATATTTGTTGTTCTGTAGAATGCCAACTCATCCCTAGAATGCCAATAAATTTCAGGATGTAAAGAAACTTTTTTTTTTGTGCCATTCTTTCTTTTTTGCCTGCTCAGGTCACAGCAGATGTAACAAGGCATGTGAGATAACTGCGTTGGTCAAGGGTACCATTAACTCTGCTGTCCTACTGCCATGTAGCATAACTGTGAACCACATTGAAACAGTGATGTGGAGCCACGCCGCTGATTTAGTTACAATCAGAACACATGGATATGTCAATTTCTCGGATAACCGAGGGGGCAGGGTGAAGACGTTTCCCTACTTGTCCAACAAAGGAAATTTTTCGATCCAACTGGAACATCTCCAGCAGTCCGACCTAGGAATTTACTGCTGTGAGGTACAGGATGAATCTGCCTGCAACAAAGTGAACGTTACTCTGGATGTGCAAAAACATTTAGAAGAAATCCTAAAAGGTAAGAACACTCGTTTGTGATATTAAAGCTTTTCCATATTTGATACAGTGATATCATTGCATACCTTGCTACCTGAATTTAATATTATGCTATGTACACTACTATACCTTTCATTTGGAAACTATGTGCATTAATGTTATTTTGCAGAAGCTATTTGTATAAGAATAATTCACCATGGCCTAATAATGGATGCAGTGCCTTACATTGGCCTATTATTCTAGTAACTTTGTACTTTGACTGAGTAGAAACAGTATTAGTAACTGTCACTTTCTACTGAACTAAAATTGTAAAATATTTCTGTACAATTTCTATTGACGAGAGTCTTTACTTGTTACTTTTTGAGTTCTGAAGCATAGGAAAAAAATTATACAAAAGTAATACAAATTACAAGTAATACAAAATACAAAATGAAACATCAGCCTGACCACTAGCAGAAATAGGCCTATTAACAGTATTTCTAAGATCAACCCGACTTAAACCCAATGGCAACTTTTACAATGTGATATGTGGTGTAAGCATGCAAAGGCACACATAATTAGCACAGGGGCACATGGTCTTACATAGGAGTGTAACTATACATCGATTTGTATTGACATACCAATTCAACGGCAAACGATCTTGTGCATAGATATGACCGCATAAATATCGATACATGCATTTTTATTTTCTTGTCTGTTCCAATACAGTGTCCAATACGTCGATCGCGATCTACTGGTCGATTGCAAAGGTAGTGTGGGTAGATCATATGGCATAAAAAATAGAGGATTGATGACGCATTCAACCGCTCCAGCTGCTGCAAGCTATAGAATCACCTAGTTAGCCTCCAGTTTATTTCTACTAAACTTAAGAAAGGGTATAAAAACGTATGGGGGAGCTGGATCAAGTAAGAAGCCAAAAAGCTACCACTCCATACAGAATGGGGGGAGGACTGTTTTTTTTCACCATGTCAAATTCAAAGTGCATTTGCCTCATCTGTCAGGCTACCATTGCTATTCCAAAGCAGGGAAATGTGGATCGGCATTTTCAGACTGTTCATAAAAACCCAAGTCATTAACTTCCCTCTGAAAAGCTGAGAAAAAGAAAAGTGAAGGAACTAAAATCCCAAGTTTTTATTTTTACCTTACTGCACGTTATTTTGCTTGATTTATGGGACATCCTTGACTACACTAGATTTTGTTTACAGTTCACAGTAAAATATGATAAAATGCTAATTATATTTGCCTTTTTTAATTCATTTAAATACAAAGTATTGTATGAAATATCATAATTTTGACTACTATCCCCAGTATCGAACTGAATCGTATTGTATTGTATCGTGGGAATTTCTGAGGTATCAAAAAAATTGAACCATTGACTTAAGGAATCGATATTGTATTGTATCGCGAAGAAAGCTGTGATTTATACCCCTAGTCTTATATACAAATGTGATGTTTCAAAAGTATAATAAACAGCCAATTAGTGTCCTGACATAAAAAATACAAAATAAAGTCATGACACTACAAGCTACAATGAGCCAGAGGTAGGGTTGCCAACTCCACCTGACTGTAATCCCTGACATATTTTTTTGGTGATGGGGGAGGGAAAAGGTGCATAAGGAGGGGGTGTCAAATGATTAACCGCTATTAATCTCACACCTCATCAGTGGTTCTATCTTTACATTAGCTCAGATATAGTATTTAGATGAATTTACATAAGCCTACATTTAATACCAGCTAAATACTTTTGATATTTTATTGTTAGTATCAGACTTTTACTAAAGTGATATTTAATGGGTGACTTTTAAGTTTTACCAGTGTCACTTCCTCAAGGATGGTTTTCAGATATTCTATCCACTACTGCTAGGATGCAGTTGAAATACCCAGTTAATTCTGTGGCTTGGTCCGCAAATTTCTTTTCGGTTCGGTGTCTCTCAATAATGTTGATGTGAACCCTTTGCCGTCTCTGGCTCCATCGCAGGGAGCTCTGTGAAGCGCTTCTGGGCAGACAGCTGGTACTATATCGCCGCTGCTGGAGTCCTCCTCATTGCCCCTGTCGTCATCGTCTGTGCCTGCTACAAGAACAGAAGAAGTAAGCACGTGCACTCATTGTTTTCTCATTCTGTGAAAGGCTATAATCTTGTATCTCTTTAAGAAATTAATTTTATTGTGATCCTAATTAACTGTGACCCTTATTTGAAAAAGCAGTGGTTATGAGTGAGTGGGTGGATGAGTCGATGGATGGATGAATCGATGAATGGATGGATGATGGAAGCTGTAGCAAGAGATTGAAAAACAGTTCTACGTTTTCCCATTTTTAGGTGAACCTGATGATGCTGATTATGTCAATGAAGGCTACACTGGAAGTTGGGATCTCTATACATCTTTTAATAAATTTAAGCTTATGAACTCTAATCCTTATACTTAAATTGCAGTTTATTTAAAAAATTATGTTTTTGACTTACACCTACTATAGATTTAATTACTTTAATTGAGGCTTGAGCCATGTGGAATAACAGTAAGAAAATTTCGGGAATATTTTATAGTACGTCTAACAGGAAAAACCTTTTGGGTTTTCAGACTGTCCACCCTCATAATTTAATTTTTCGTGGTCTTCTAGGCAATGAGCCAATGGATACTGTATGTGGCCAGATGGATGGGGAAGCCATGAAACGAAAGTCAGGTACACCTGTTGGTAGTTTAACATAACAAAATATTTTAATTGATTGATTTTTTTTCTTTTAATTCATGAAATACAGTCACAGGAAAAAATTAAGAATCTACAACACACACGCACACACACACACACAGACACTGCAGCCTGTTTCTTCTCTGTTTCTCATTTATGAAGGGCTTCTTCCTTGCTTTATG
>JAODUD010000036.1:16645686-16657458 GCA_026784285.1 Stomatorhinus walkeri
CACACACACACACACAGACACTGCAGCCTGTTTCTTCTCTGTTTCTCATTTATGAAGGGCTTCTTCCTTGCTTTATGGGACTTCAGTCCTGCTTATAGAAGGCTGATACAAACAATCCTAGCAGTGCACTTCACACCTGCACTTAATGTTTCCTATTCCTTTTGAAGGTCACTTGATATCATCCTGTGATTTGTGAGAAATGGTCAGATAGGTTAACAGTCATCTCTGGTAATAGAAAGTCACTTCTGCCCTTTATGTGGCTGGTTTCTGGTCAATCCCTGCTTCACCTAATTCTTGTATATACTGTTGTCCTAGAAATTTTGAACCTCGGTGCAACCTGCTGCTCAGCATAGCCTTCTGCCATCAGAACCACATTTAAACCAAGATTCAATTTTTTTCTGCGGTTGTAGATATTCATTATATATGCATAGTTTTTATCTGTACATTTGATACATGCTTATACTTCATCATTATCAACTTTGTCTTTAAGTCACCTTCTCTTTTGGTCCCTTAGAAAATCAACTGCAGAGTTCTGATGTTCAGCAAAGTGGTACAGTCATTTTTATTTAAAACACTACCAGAAATATTATGCTAATGAAACATTTAGCTAATAAAACAGAGCTTCCAGCTATGGCTCTCAAATTATGCCAAATTAATAATTTTGCATCGCTTTAAATAATTATTTTAGTTTGAATTCCCTTCACCTGCTGAAATTTAATATGAACAATAGGACTCTTGCCCTCACTTCTTAGGGTATTGGGATATCCTATTATAAAGCAGGAGATTGGCTGTATAATGCATCTGTATAATAGCATAAAAACTTTGACATAATGTAAGTTGCATTGAATGCATAACCACCAGCAATCTCCAACATTGAACCAAGATCCATTTAAGTGGCATTTTTACTTCCTTTTTAATGTATTTCATGAAAAAACTGACATTATATGTTTCAATTTAAACAGGAAATCCAGTAATCATTTATGGTATGTATAAACAAGGTTACACATAAACACATTCCTAGGCTTATATTTAACTCAGTTTGTGTCCAGTGTTGATACTGTGTATGACACAGAGAAACCTGTTCTCACTTACTTCTGATTAGTGTTATAAGTCTTCGTCTTGTATGGGAATCCACTGTATTTTGACTTGGACTTGTCTCGGTCTCAGACACAGAGGACAAAGACCGATTCAGTGTTTGTCAGTCACGTGTCTGCACTGACACGCCCCCCATTTGGTTAACAAACATAATATTTCATATTCATTGTTTTTTCTCCACAAAAATGTAATGTTTAATGTAATCAGCAATAAGCAATATTAATTTCCAAAACACACTAGTCATTTAGGTGTTTAAGAAAGGAAGTGTCACGAAACCACAAAAATGTCATTGGACATTTATTTTATTTTAAATATGACCAATAAAGTTAAGCGGCAAGCAGACTACAGTCTCGGTATACAATGAATTTATACAGATACTTCCAGATGTGAATTTTACTTGCAAATGTTTCTAAACTTAAACTATATAGTTGGGTGTTGGTTTGTCAGGGCACAGCACACAGTGACATCCTTATCCAGCATTGTGACTTATAATCCATGCACGCGAATATACACTGATAAACATATCATTCCAGTTTTGTTGTTTACTTTTGTCTTTTAAAAGCATTGACTCTTTAACGCTAGTTTAACACGAACGGATTAACCCATTTCTGCTACCCTCTGTAATGAGGGTAGCTTGCTAGCGTAGGTTAACCAATGTGAAAATACCAACTTTAGAAGACAAAAAAATGGATATTCAGTAATATTATTTAAACAAAAAAACTTGGTACTTGCCTTTATGAAAATGCCGAACGTAAACACGCATGAAGGGAGATATCTTGTTGAAAGTGATCTCCTTCTGTCTTACTGCTGGGTCATTCCAGGTCAAATCATCCTTCTTTTGGACCTTATCGTCATGGATTTTAACAAAATTTGGCATGCTGATTTGGTCACATGAGTGACTCATGAAACTGAAATTGGGCGTGTCTGGGATCAATATTGAGCGAGATTAAGGCGAACTAATTTTTAACGTTTTTGGGAGGGGATTATGACTTTGACTGGCTATATATTTACCTTAATTTAAGCTGCACAGAAATGGTCCTCATATTGTTTTAAAGCTATTGTCCAGCTCTATAGATTGAACAAATAATATTCCATCCATATGAATAATTACTATGTAATAACTGATTACATAGACCTAATGTTCTGCAGATGTTCGTGACATGAGTTTATATGAGTTTGATTATAAAAAAATGATCAATTTTGAAATAAAGTTTTTTTTGTTATTGAATTTTTAATATTGTTATTACATAGTAATAACTAGTGAAACATAAACTAAGCAATGCTTTTACATTTCAGTTTCTTTCAGATGTGTCACAAGTAGTTTTTCTTCATAAGAAGGATGATATCAAGACTGTATAAGCATTTACACATCAAATTATGACATATCTGAGTAGCCCAGAATGTCCTGAAAACAAAACCATAACGTGTATGTGGCTAAATCATGTACATACAATGTAATAAGCCTAAAATCAAAGGGATAAGGGAATGATCAAAAATGGGTAGGGTTCAAAGTATTAACACAGTACTGTGACTGGGAGGAAAAACATTCTGCTTTAAAGTTGCAAAGAATAAGGTGTGTCATATAAAAAAAAATGCTTCCAGTGTTGCATTCTCTCATGTTTGTTTTTGATTTTTTATTGTTCTGAAATCTCAGAAAACAATGAACATGATCCAAGCTGGACCTGTGTGAGAGAAATTAATTCATACCAAAGTAAGTCTCCGAACTGCACCACTGTTTCTGTGCTGCAATACATATTTTAATATATTTATATGTTTTATAACAAAAGGTATCAAGCTCTAATATATGTATTATTTCCAGACACTATATGTACCTCCAGAACACAACATATAGCTGAAAAACAACACTATGGTAAGCTTAAACATCTGGATATATTTGTTGATGTACTGATTAGTCAAATGTTTAAGTATGGGAATATGATAATCTAGTGCAAGCTAATTTTAATTAAAAACTTCACAGTAGATTCTCCAGGGGAAAATGTAATTTTTATGGTTGCCATTTGTTTCAGTCAACCAGTCTGAAATTGTGCACACAGTGTCCAAAACAAAGAAGAATAAAAGTAAGGGTTCATCACTTAAATTCTGTTACTTATTTAGTAACTGTGTCAATATATGTTGTACAAAAATAAAATCAGTATTAAGATATATCACCAATATTTGTTTGAGCAGTAGCAGAAAGATAACTAGCTTTTAACCTTCTTGACAGGGAGCTTATGGAGAAGAAAAGCTAATGACAGTAAGTTTTTTCCCAAAAAGTATTTCAATGTCCTAGTTAGTTTTGCCTTACATTTATTTAATACCTAAATTGAGTCATTTTATTTACTGAAGAAAAAACTAGAAAGAAGAAATAAATATGAGACAAATTCTGTTGTTTTGTGGTTACTTTAAGTGGCTACAAATGAATAAACAAGCAAGCAAACAAATATAGGAAAGAAAAAGAAACAATTGGTACAATCCTTTTACATATGGAGTAATGACATAATGATATTTCATTCTACACTATGACGTGTGTTGTATTACCTGAATGGGTTCACCAGTGCCACCTCAGACAGTTTTCTCATTAGTGAGATAACTCAGAAAGTATCTGATGAATCTGTTTACCACTTCAAGAAAACATCATATGGATGAAAATCTACACCTGGCTTAATTTTGAGACAAATCACAATTGGCAACAAAGGAGCTGCAGAAGACAGTGCCTCTAAAAGTATCTGATGGATTTTTTTTAAGCGCATTGTATAGATGATGATCTGAGGTCCATAAATCCATATCTTTTTGAGACCAACTGCACCAAAACTAAACCAGTTCCACATGCTGACATCAAAAGGATGAGCTAGGGGACCAAGACAACGTAGAGCTTGGGGGGAATGGGAGGACTAGGGGTTAAATGGGGGAGGGGTGACAAGGTCATCCAGGGAATATATAATAATAATACATTTTATTTAAAAGGCGCCTTTCTGACACTCAAGGTCACCGTACAGGCATACATAAAAATTTATACACTTGTCATTCCAAGAGAGTATCTCATTAAATTGTAATACATTGTGCCTGAAACCAATTAAACATGTAATGTGATAATGATTGCCTTATTCATCCTCTTTCTAACAGGTATTGAATACAAAAATCCAATCTATTCCAACCACGGGGAGCAGCATCATGAGCTTTAGAATATTTTATCTAATTATAACACTGTATAAAGACAGAATGTGTTTAAGTATTTTCCAGTCTACTTAATGCTTTGATGATTATTTTAGCTGCAATAAGAAAAATTTATGTTTTGAAGAACTGTGCTGCTGATAATTGATTTTATGTATCCTGTACCAAAAGTATAAATTACATGTTTTTCATTCAGATTTTTGTTGTATTCTTAACCATGGACAAAATAGCAAGCATCATATTCTATATGTCAGATATATGGTATACTGAATACATTGTACATTGTATAGAAAATATTAATTCATTCGCTCATTCATTATCTATACCCACATGCAAACAAATGAGTATAACTAAAACTATAACAATCTAGGTTGTGGCCCATAGGTTCCAGACCCCCACAACCCTGAACAGGACTACCAGGTACAGAAAATGGATGGATGACAATTTTACCCAATTATTCTTATATATTATTAGTATATAATAGTATATTATTAAACTATTAAATTGTAATACTTCCTGCCAAAATGTTTTTTTTAAATAGAGGTTTAATTGAAATATTGACAATGTGAGCATTAAACCTGAGAAAAACATCATAAGAACTCATGCTAAACCGCAGCAAACCAAACCAAACATAGTGTGGGTCACTCATTTGTGACCATTGTTCATTTAGATTGGAAGAATTGTTTATGGCCTACTTCAGTATGGATGTTACAATATGGAATAGGAGGTGGGAGTGGGAAATGTATTTTAAATCCAGTTTAACAAAACTGATGGAGATGTAGCACAGGGGAGGTCCTAGAGTATCTGAGCTTTCAAAACCTGAGAATGAAACAAAAAATGATACATCACTGGAAATTGGCTGAAGGTGAATGAATGAGGTTGCTGTGAGAGGCCTTGGACTCAAGGCGGAATATTTCATATTTCCAGGTTTGTGTCTGTATTGCATCACCAAATCTCATTCAAAGCTGCCAATTAGGCTTACAGTTCTAGTCCATGCTGTCTGAGAGAGAGAGATTAGGATTAAAATACTGCTACACTGTATCATACCGATATATACTGCTGTACTGTATCATACCAATATATACTGCTATACTCTTATCATACCGATATATACTCCATCCAATTCATAAAAGTTTAAAATCAGCAAGCCTAAATTAGTCACTCTTATGTTATGCTTATAATGGTCATAAACATTTGTGGAAAACAGTGTTTCTAGCCAATCTGTGACTATGTAAAATAAATCCTGAATTTCAGAGATAGTGTAGTTGTTGTTGAGCATGAAAAATCTACAAGTGGAGACAACGAAATAATCAGCAAAATATAACTACACCAAAATAATACTAACTACAGCATAGTGGCTCAATGGGTAACATTGTCTTGTCATACCTAGTGGGCTGGAGGTTGAATTCTGCCTCTGCTATGTGTGAAGTTTGCAAGTTGTGTGGGTTTCCTCCCAGGGCTCTGGGTTTCCACCGCAAAGACATGCAGTTAGACTAACAAGTATCTATCCATGACCCATATTGTATGGTTTTGAGTGTGTGCGTGTAAGTGCTCTGTTATAAACTAGCATCCCATCCAGGGTATTCTCTGGGATCAAGTCCAGGTGACCCTAACCAAAATAAGCTGATGAAAGATGGGTAGAGAAAAAGGTGTAAGACAGCTAAGTAATAAAATAGCAAAACTTTACATGCAAGATCATATATTTTATCAGATTTATAATCTACAGGCACAACACATTCAATTTTATATATATATATTAAACCAGGCATTCATGGAAAAGCATGAATCAAGTAAAGCACTAATAGCCTGTTTAATGTCACTTCCTAAAAAGGGGCTTTCCAAAGTCACATGTTGATCTTGGCTAACCAAATTTTCAAGTTAATGTCAGAGAGGTGTGAAGTGTTTTGAGAGACACAGCAGCTTGAATAGTAATGTTTTAATATGTCATTTATGTTTGCATGGTCTGTTTTGTTTGGTTGAGATTCCTCAATAATTTCTGATATTAGTTTATTGTTTAAAGATTGGGACAATTGGTGTGAAAGAAGTTTACCAGCCCTCTCCCTGCCGGGATAAGCCCATGAGGGGTGATGATCTGCCTGTGACTTATGAACAATGGGATCTTAATTAGAAACAAAACTCTAAAGGACATTAAACAAAAGGGACCACAAGAAATCTAAACAAAGGCAGGATGGCAAATCAAGTACTAATTAAGACTAACACAGAGGAATAACACAGGCTCCAAACAGGGCAGATAGCGAGGACCAACTAACAGTACACACATTCAGCGTCCACAACACTTACAATGACTGACAAAAGAATAAGCAGGTACTTATACTGTATGGCAGGCGCATTCAATTAAAAGTCACTTAAGGTCCAGTTATTAAATTTCGTCCAAGTAGAAGGTCCGAACCGAAGTCCATCTTGTGTCTTATAGCCTTCCCCTTATAGCAAATAAATTCAAGGTCATTATTTCAGATACAAGAAAAGCAGGAGGAGCTGCTGCCCAAGGCAGAAGGTGTTGAACTTGTTACTGAAATTTATAATCAGCTTGTTAATGAAGTCAAAATAGGGAGAAAAATCTCTCTCACCTTGAATCTGTTCCTGCAGTTTGGGAAGTGTTCAGACTCTCCTTCAAGATCTTCTTTGAAAATGTCCAGCTTCCTCTGGAAAGAGTGAACAGCTGTCATCAAATCAGCAGCTGATTTGTTTTGGCCCTGCAGCTTTAGATTGAGCTCATTAAGATGTGATGTAATGTCAACCAAAAAGGCAACCGTCTCCATTTTGTGCTTACCTTGCAGAAAAATTGAAAACTGTGTTACTCTCTGACTCTTGCTCTAAGAAAGCTGATATTTCTTTTCGAACAGCGTTGCCTTTACTCAGCCAGCTCACGTTGCAGTAGCAGGTCATTAACCTCTGTCTCAACATCTGCCAGGAATTCTCTCAGGAGGCGATGCTGAAGGGATGAGGATGCCCTAAGGAAGTTGATGAGTTTCATCACTGTGTTCATTATTTCAGCAAATTGTTCTGATAGAGTGGCATACAGAACACTCTGATGGATGAGACAGTGGTAAGCAAAAAGATCTGGGTTGTCCTCTTTCATCCGGGACACAGCCCCCCTCACTTTTCCCACCATGGCAGGGGCACCTTCTGTGGTTACAGAGGCAACCCGCTTCATATCTATGCCCCTCTTTCTCAGCATCTCTTTTATTGCTGCATATATGTCCTCTCCTCTTGTGTTTCAGGTGGTGTTACATCCAGCAGATCCTCACAGAGCTCCTTCTTATCTTTGTGAAAAAATCTCACATACACCAAAAGCTGGGTATTGTCAGTAACATCTGTAGACTCGTCAGTGGCCAAAGATAGGTATGGTGTACTCTGAGTAGCTGCATCAAGCTGTGCCAGTACATCATCTGCTAATATTTCTGACTTTCTGGTTGCTGTTGTAGCTGATATTGGGATTTGTTTTCCCTCAGATAATGTCTCAGCAACGGCTTTTAAGCACTCCTTCACAACTGTCCCATCACTAAAAGTTTTTTTAAGTTGGCCAAAAATCCACACCACTTTTAAGGAACATTTGCTTGCACGATGCTGAGCTGTAAATGTATGTGTGATGAGTCGGGTAGATCTGTCATACTGGGCAACAATTTTCATCATCTACTTTCCACCTTTTGGAGCAAGCCATGTTGTTTTTTAACTTAACTCTCTTCCTCTCTGCTGTGGTTAACTAATGATTTTGGCTCAACTAAGTGAAGCTATTGTCGTTTTAACTGGAGTAGCAGCACCCACTGTTAATAGCCACGACCGTCCAAAATAATGCTCCATGAAAATTACTTAATCTCGTGAATTTACCAGACTGGTCACGGATCCGGACAGAACCATCACTCGGTCCGGATCTGGACCGAGTTCCGCCATTTGGCGATGCCTGTTGTATGGGTCATTCCATGTCAAATCATCACATTTTCGGACCTCATCCTCATGGATTTTAAAGAAACTTGGCATGCTGATTTGGTCACATGAGTAACTCATGAAACTGAAATTGGGTATGTCTGGGATCAATATTGAGGGAGATCTAAGCAAAAAAATTATACTTTTTATGGGGGGAGGGACGTATATTTACTTTAATGTAAGCTGCACATAAGTGGTCCTTATATTGTTTTAAAGCTATTGTCCAGTTCTATAGATTGAACAAATAATATTCCATCCCCATATGAATAATCACTATGTAATAACCGATTAAATTATTAAAAATTCAATAACAAAAAATCACAAGATCATGAACATCTCCAGAAAATTTGGTCTTTGGTTTTGCAGTAGGCATTCAATTAAGAATTGCATTGGTCTCTCTGTACATGGCAAAAAAAAACTTTGAATCTTGAAGTAAATGTATTTGATCTTTTTCCTGGCAGCTATATTTTTTACATAGGGCCACTATACATAGTAGTTTATTTTTTCATTGCTAACAGTTTGGATCAGGAGTTGGTTATTGTAAAAGACGTAATGTGCATGTTGGTGGTATTTGAGTATATTTATCTACACCCTTCTGGCAGTGCGGTTATTGCGGTCAGGTCTCGCACACTATGAGGAGAAGAAGTTGTAGGACTTGGCTGAAGTCAGTTTATACTCCACCCCAGCATCTCGCTTCACATCACCCAACGCTTAATCGCAGCTATGATTCCGACACAACTGCATGGGGGCGTTTTCGCTGGAAATCGTGTACACGCGAGTTATACGTTAAGAGTAAAATCTCGCGATGTGTCCTACATCTACTTCCGTTCAACTCCGGAATTGTTTAGAGAAATACGGAAGAACTGTAAAAATAAAGTGGTGTGGTGTAACTGTAATTCGTTTATGTTACTCGATGCTGTTTTAGAGAAATATTTATTACTGAAACATAGAACATACAGCTCATGAGTAATATAATTTATTGCATTTTTACGTCGGCAATTTGGAAGCCATTTATTTATTGATGTGCAGTGTAAAACGTTTCACTTTAGTATTTTTGCGATGCAAACCCTCCCTGGTTGTTCTTTAGTGGTTTTCTCATTTAATATTTGATTGTCAGTTAAACCGATGTCAGAACGTAAACAATCGCACCGCAAAGGTAAACTTTGGGAGACTGAAAAGCTGCCCATTTATCAACATAAGGAAAAACTTGTCCAGGCAATCAAAAATACTTCGTGTTTGGTTGTTACTGGAGAGACTGGAAGCGGTAAAACCACTCAGCTTCCACAATACCTTCATCAAGCCGGTAAAACGCCCGTTGATCCATTCAGTATTTACTTTGCAAGCTGTTATGCTGGTAACCGCCATTTAATTACATATTCATAAAATTGACGTTCTCTATCAATGTTTCCCCCTTTATAAGGTTTTTGTAAACATGGTAAGATTGTCATCACTCAGCCACGGAGAGTGGCTGCCATCACTGTGGCACAAAGGGTGTCCCAGGAATTTGGTTGTTCTCTTGGTTATGAGGTGGGATATCAGGTGCGCTTTGATGACTGCACATCCAAGGTGAGACTCCCAAGGGACATTCAGTTGCTTGGAAATATAGCTTAGAAATAGATACCTGGGTTGTTTTTGTGTCCTAGATTATGAAAAACTAAACTTGAGAAACAGGCATTGGTTTTATTTATCCAGACTGAGTAAAACTATAATGCTGAAATGTTCAAGTGGAAGACGAGTCCTTCTCCTGTTGCATTTATTTATGGAAAGCTTTATAGACAAAGTCAGTAGAGTGGATACTGTTTACTAATTTTGTCTTACAGGTGAAGTTTAGAATTTTAAGTTTCGTTTCTGTTGCATTCTATAGGATACAGTCATTAAGTATATGACCGATGGCTGCTTGCTGAGAGAGATCCTGGCAGACCCTGAGCTGAAGCAGTACAGTGTGGTGATTCTTGACGAGGTCCATGAGAGGAGTTTGAACACGGTGAGAGTGGTATAACAGCTGGTAAAATAGATTTTTTAAAAGTCAGTTTTGTTTTTCTCCTGGTATATTTTTTCCACACTGTTTTGTTGACCTCTGTCTGCCTATCTTGCAGGACATCCTGTTGGGCCTGCTGAAAAAGAAATTTCTGCAAGCCAGAGGGGAATCTTCAAGCCGCAAAGTCCCTGCAAAGATTGTGGTGATGTCAGCCACACTGGAGACAAATAAGCTTTCTGTCTTTCTGGGAGACTGTCCGGTCTTCACTATTCCTGGGCGCATGTTTCCTGTGGCGGAGATGTTCTGCAATTTTATTGGCCCCAAAGACACAGAGAGCCCTGTCTACGTGAAGGAGGTGAAACATTGATAAAACGTGTTACAAGGCTGCTGGGTGCAGGATATAAGGATTTACTGGGAGTGGCAGCTAAGATGCAATGTAAATTAAATCAGAACTCTAAGGGTGAAGATAAAGGGCAGCTTTTTGAGCGATGTTTCCAGGCAGTGTTGCTGACCAATGTTGCTTGGGCACTTTACCATTAATATTGGACAATAAATTTCTATTTGAAAACTTGGTAGTGGGCAACTTTTCACGGTCATCCAGATGAAGATAAGTTGCCCTTTGTGTCACCTGGTTGGCATTCAGATCAAATTTGTCAGTGCATAACTAAAATGAACATTTTATCAACTCCCCACCATGGGAAAATACATACAAACAATACCCATTAACTGATCTGAAGCTGGTAAAGCTAAAGATCCACCCAAGAAGTAATGGAGCAAAAAAAATGCAGTTTGGTTTCAAGTGCAAATATGTGTTATTGTATTAAGAGATAGAAGTAGAGAAATTGTTTGATACATGGGCTGTTTTAAGTGAACGTTTGTCAAGTACTTACTGATGGTCAGGTGGCAGGCTAATGCGTGGGTAGTAGGATTTGGGGTAGCAGACAATGGATCAAACCTCATGGTGGTTGACCCCCGGCCCCCGCTCCCAGATTTACATCTTTGACCAGTCTCTGTAGCTGTTGGGGTTAAGGGCCTTGCTCAGGTGGGCAGTGGTGATGTTATTCACTCTGTCAGCCACAGAATTTCAACTGGCAGCTGTCCAATTACAGGCCTGCTGAGCTGCCCCTATGCTATCTGATGTGTCCGTGTCTGTGTTTCCTCTCAGGTTGTAAAGATGGCACTAGACCTACACATGAGTGAGCCAGCTGGGGATATTCTTGTTTTTCTTACTGGTAAGTCATGACACCAGATTTTCTATTGGGCTGGAGACTGCAGAAATTTTATGTTTGAGAAATGTTTCAGGTAACATCAGTAGTTGCTAAACATAAGGGGATTCATTAGCATTTTGTGTACTGTAATGTAACAGAAAATTACGGGGCAATCTGGAAGGTTCATTTGCTTATAAACTGGCAGTCATGATTATAGGAAGGGGTATACAGTCACATATCTGTCCAGACTTTTGGGAGTATGCAGCTTTCCAGTTTCAATGGAATTCTGTTTTATATATATGGTAAATGGTAAATGGACTGCATTTATATAGCGCTTTCTTCCAAAGCGCTTTACAATAATGCCTCACATTCACC
>JAODUD010000036.1:16678394-16695284 GCA_026784285.1 Stomatorhinus walkeri
TAAGTAAAGTATAGATACGTAAAAATTTACTTAAGTACAGTAACGAAGTACAAATACTTCGTTACATTCCACCACTGGACTTAAGTGTGTAAATTGAGACAGAAATTTGTTTGCAAAGGGTGACGAAGGAGTATGTTCACAAAAACAACATGAAATTTGTTATAACATCAGGAGGCAAACAAAATGTATATATAGCTAGTAACATTTTTTTATAATAATAATCAATCATTTATTGTCCCGTGGGGAAATTCCTTTTATGCCTTGCCTCTTTATAGAGCGAGCTGTCCGCAAAGCAAAGCTGTTCGCAAAAACATTTAACTTTTGATTGCAACCACTTATAAAATGTGAAGCTGTCTTCAACCAGGTCCCAATGACAGTCCGATGCCCTAAGCAGCGTCTCCACGGCAAATCCCATATCATGCCTCAAACTGTCAAACAAGCACTGACGTCAATATACCACCACAAATAGCAAAGAAATAGTCCCAGGAATATCGTGTCCCGTATAGGGACGGACCAGTCGAATTTAAAATTAGTGTTACATCCAGCCTAAAAGTTATACTAAATTATATATCGCAAAAACATGCATAAAAAGGAATGTTTCTCTGTATAGGAGTGGCTAAAGCTTCAGTCGCCCTTGAGGTCATCATACGTTCTTTCAGATTAATTTACTATTATTCAATTTCAAATATTTTCAAAGATCTTGCAAAATTCCTTGGTCGTGACAGAAGGGCATTACTAAATGCACCTATATGCGTCCTCTGACTTGGTGCAGGCGCCGTTAAGGGAGCCGTATCCCTCCGCCTCCTCGGAGGGCCGGAGCTCTTTCCGCATTGTACCCTTCTACGGTGTCTCCGCCGCCATTGCGGGCTTTGGGAGTTCAGTGGTGGGTCCGCTGATCTTTATTCAGGGGAAACATCAACCTGCAGGGAGTTTAGCGCACCAGTTAGGAAGATATTTTTTCCGCCACCTTAACCAGATTTGAACCCCCCATCTTCCATTCTTTAGACTCTCTTGCTGCTTTAGCTTCTTGGATCCCATCTGACGAAGAACGAAGCAGTAGCGGTTATCTAGGAGAACTGGGACAAGGAGGAGAGAGGAACCATCATGGCTCAGATCCTGCCTATCCGATTCCAGGAGCACCTGCAGGTATTATGGGGAGGAAAATGGACATACCGGGGAGGGTTTTTGGTAGAAAGCACATCGGTACGAGGAAGCTGGTTCATTGCTGTAAATGAATGACCTCCCTCCCGGCCTTATTTGTTAACAGCAGCCGGCGGGTTATCTGGCAACTCGGATCGCTCGCCCAGCATCACCGTTGCTATGATGCTGGAACAGATCAGCTCGACAGATGAACTATAAACTATCATTCGCAGTTTTATATGTTGTTGTCATGTCTCATGTGTTAGGGGCTAAAAGATAGGAACTGGATTTTGCATTTTTTTAATTTTAGGCTTAACTAGTTATTAAATAGTTAGGATTGTGTATTTCGAATTAGTGAGGTACTAATAAAATAGCCATTTGCCTTATTTAATCTTTTAAATGCTACTTTAATTGAGCGTAATGCGAGGTCTCAGGTAAATACGAAGATAAGCGGATGCTCAGCTGGCGAAGGGGGGGATGCTTTCTCTGTCAAAGTCACCGTCAGCAAGGCCGCTTTATTATATTTTTATAATGCTGCGCTTAAGGCTTAAGTACGGTTATTTTTAGAAATCCGGCTTGATTGCATTAGATTTTGTCTGTGTCTATCGCCGTGCAGTATCCTCGTAGTTTATTAATACGAAACCCAAACGCTGTTTGTTGGGCGATGTTTATTAGCCCGGAAAGTTATTCTTGCTGGCGTATATTCTTTAAGAAATACGCGAGTGTATAACGTTGTTATTAGTCTTAGATAGTACACGCACGAAATCAATGAATAAAAGTCTCATTTCTAACTTTAACGTTCTAAAACGTTAGCATCGTATGACCATTTCTAATGTAGAAACGTAGGTTTACTTAATCGTGCAAAGTTTTGTCGCATATACAGCCATACACTATGCGTAGTTGCCCCCTGGATTGTGTTCAAAAGGCAATATGTAATACAAAGAAAAGTGCAATTTATTAAGTTGCCATACTGTCGATAGGTGTAATGTGTGTGTGTTAATGGGACTTGTGTGTGTGTGTGTGTGCGCGCGCGCGCGGGCCCTTGGGGCTTGGTACCCCATCCTGGCAGCTTCTGGACCAAGCTCTTGATCCCCTGCGACCTTGCATAGGACAGGCAGGTATAGAAGATGGTTGGATAGATGGATGGAAGAAACTACCGTTACTGTCATTTATTGAAGTACATTATTTGAGCATATCCTGTTGTGGCTGGGATGTATAAAAGCAGGTAAATGCCCCTAGAATTGTAAACAAATACGAGTAACCCATAGCAATGCTTGTGGGGGTTGTTAGATTGCAAGGGTCTGATTGCTGGCTCCCTATATTTCATTGACAATGTCACTGTACTCAGCACAGTAACCATACAGTTGAATGTGATCTAATGTGATTCCTGTAGTCCTCTACAACCATAGGTCACAGCTGATGGACAGGTGTTCCTAATTATTTTTTCTGGGTCACTGAAAGCTGCTTATTAATAATGCATATATTAGTCTGACTTCTTCATCATATATGTCATCCAAGCTTTTTTTCTAGTTAAATATATTTTCTATGCTGAGCAGCGATGCATTCTTAAATATTTCATATTGTAAATATAGTGTGTGACAGACTTGAAAATATATAAAGAACCTCATATAACAGACTCAAAAAGAAGTTGTCATTATGGGGGAAGCAACTTATATAGTGTTCAGGGGCATAAGTAAACTTTTGTTGGATAAAAGTATCAGATAAATGATGTATGTGTTTACTTAATTACTGTTAACCCTTAATTATCATGGCCAACAATAAATAAAGCAAATTTATTTTTAGCTATTTGGCAGAACATTCTTATACATGATGCATATCATACCTGAAGCTCTGGAATATATTTGTCCACGGTTTTTCCCATTGGCACATTTGGCAGTACGGGTGTGAATTGTTGGCAGTGGTACAGTATGCAGTATGATAAGCATGTTTGTGATCCAGTTGTGTGATGGTCTACTGGAGTTGTATTCACTGTATTTTAATTTCATGCATTATATGGCTATGTGTCTTGTTTCTGAAACATTTTAAATAAAATATTCGGGATCAAGTGTGTTTTAATATTACAATAGTAAGGATTTGCATAAATATATAGGAAAGGAAAAGGCGGTATAGGTTTTACATTTTAAGTAAATTCCTCTAGTATATTTTGAGTTCATTTGCTTGAGGTCACAATTGCATCGAAATTGTTTGATTATTGGTGGAGTGTGTGCCCAGATTTCCACTGGTCAGTATAATGTTAAGATTACCTCTGTGTGAATGATCAACCTTTTTATGTTTCTTTCAGGATTCCGTGGAGCTTTACAGTAGCACCTCTTTTTGTGTGCTGGGTTTCAGTGGTTATGTTGTTGTTTATGACATTGCTGAAGTTTAAATGCTTTAGGAAGCAGCTTTCCACTCACTTATCAGCTCTGCAAATTTGGGCTTTTCCAATTCTTATTTTACAATATTTATTATTTTCCTTGCAGCTCCAAAATCTGGGTATAAATCCAGCCAACATTGGATTCAGCACTCTGACCATGGAGTCGGACAAGTTCATCTGCATCCGGGAGAAGGTTGGCGAGCAAGCACAGGTGGTGATTATTGACATGAACGACCCAAACAACCCTATTCGCAGACCAATCTCTGCAGATAGCGCCATTATGAACCCCGCCAGCAAAGTCATCGCCCTCAAAGGTAGGAGAGGCAGCACAGAAGAAAAGGAGACTTACATTCTTCTCCTTATGTAACCCCTGATCTTATCAGTTTTGTAAAGTTGGTTTTGTGATTTATTTTTTCTTCCAAAGTTTCCAAAATAATACAACGTTCAGTAGTTGACAGTCATGCTATAGATGGATCTGTCAGCATTTGTTAAATTATTACACAGCGTTTTATTTTATGTAATTGATATTTATCCTAATTTTTTATACTAGTCGTTGTGTGTTGGGCTGTCACATTCCTGTGTTTTTTTAATATTAGGAATAGTATGAATATATGTTTTAAAATTGTATCATGACAATTTATTTCTTTTTTTGTTTGTTTTTTTTTTATGGCTTTCTTATGTATGCAGATGGTGAGTTAACATTTACTTTTCACAAATTGTGGAAGTTACAATCTTGTCCTGAATGGTCTTTGAGAACACTTTTTGGATAATGTGTGTGTGTGTGTGTGCATGTGAGTCAAATATGCATTACATTGTACTTTGTTTGGTTACTTATGATTAAGATTAGGGTTGGGTAGGTGTTAAGGTTTTATTGTTGGGATTAGGGTTTTGCTCATGAAAATGAATGGACGGTCCCCACAAAGATAGGAGTACAGGTGTGTGTGTATGTCTGTGTGTGTGAGTGAGTGATTGAAGGTTTTAATTCCAGGAGGGGCCCTGGTGTCTTTTTCACTGTGATACCTAACATGAAGAGTTCATAAAATTACCTTGATAGCTTTATATATACATTGATAGCTACAAATATATTTTTGCCATCTTTGGATATTAATATCAGGCAAACCAGGATTGTCCATCATAGTCCTGGCATTCTTTCCATCTATTCAGACTTTTCCTTTCCGCTGTGCTGTTGACTGATAAGTCTTGATTGGATGAATGTGTAAGTTTGGTTTAATTTTCCCAGTTAAGGACTCACTCATTATAAAGTACCTGTTATCATGAAAAAATCTTTGAAAAATTTAATGGAATAACTGTTTAAACACAGGTGTTTTACCTAAAGTTTTTTCAAATTTTGATTTACTATTTTAATTATAGTTATAGGGCTCAACGAAGGCTAATTTAATTAGAAGGCAGTCTAATAGAGGGCTGCCTATGTTAAATCTTGTCAGAGTTGATAAATATATTCCTCCAGCAGCTATGAAAATCTTGACTGTATGAATGTTAGCTGTTTCAATAACCTATTTCCCCTTCAACCAGTGTGATCTTCTATCATGTTCTTGGCACTTCAGTGCATGAGTCAATTCATGTGAGGCCATTCTATTGTTTTCACAAACAGTAGCCTCAACAGCACAAACACACAGGCCAGTATTCTGGGTAATCTCTAATGGTTGTTTTAGATAAAATACTCGTTTGTTTATTTACTGCAAGGTACTTGTAAGGATTCAGTTTTAATCAAATGTTTGATTAAATAGTTGAAAAATTTGAATATATTTGGACTTCCTGCTTGAGTGTTTTATGTCACCATATGTGGCCCAAACCATCATTCTCCTCTATTAGCACATGATATATGACATACACATTCCCATCAACTGTAATGTCTATTTACTATCTCATTGCAGTTTTTTTTGCAACTGTAGCAGACTTTAGGGCCATTTAAACATGGTAACTCAGCAGGAAATAACATTGGTATTTAACTTGAACAAAATGATTTGGCATATTTTTCAATAGGAATGAGTTTAAGTTGGTTTTGTTTTTTCAGTTTTGGTGTTTCTGTTCCCTTTTATTGTAATGATATTGCATGAATAATTTAGCAATTGAAACAAGGTGTCACTTTTCACTAGATAAAAGAAGCTGGTCATGTGTTATAATGTGACTGGTGACTGAAGGCATTCAGGACTGTGAAAGCAGTTTAAATTCACCTGTATGCTTTAACTTATCATATATTTAGTCCTGTGTTCTGTACTTATTCAGCCATAAAGCAAAACAGTTGTGATCATATTTTCTGCTTTTCTGAATGACATGCAGGTATTTCTCAAGGAAAAAACACCAGTTAACTTTTGGTTAGCTGGTATATATACTGTTTTTTTTGTTCTTTTCTAATCTGGCATGTCTGCTGTTTGAGTGCCATCTAAGCTATTCTAAATCCTTGTGTTTCTGTAGTCATCTCTGTTTGCCCTCAGTGGGTAATGAGTGATTCCAGTATTATTAGCTCTTTTGTGTTGGGATTTGTAGCCTGCTTTTGGTGATGTTGTTTATATATAATTTTAAGTTTAATTTCTTGGGTCCTGTCAATTTTCTCTTTGTCTCACTGTTCCTCCATGTGTGGTCACCAAGCTTCATACAACAAACCTTTTTCCCCTCCCATTGTAAATCGTAGCAAATATTGTTTTTTTTTCCCCTGTCTTCCAGTTGTGTACCTGTGTGTGCCTGGATATCTTGCTTTCATTATGTGTGTTGCTCTCATTTAATTTTCTGTGCTCAGCCAGTGGTGCCTTACCCTACCACTGATGCATCTCTCTGTCCATTCATTCAGCTTGCCATCTGCAGACCACCAGCCTTCAAGCCTGAGATCTCCTGCCAAGTTTAAATTTACTGATTATTATAATCTCTTTGTCAAAACATTGAAAATATGTATTAGTGCTTTTTTATTATTCTGATATGAATATCTCTAGATTTTAAAAGACTGGTGTGTGTTTTACCCTCATCAACGTTGGGTGTTGCATGTTTTTGCCTGTGTGTGGGGGTTTAAGCTCCTGATATAATCTGTGAGCTTTGTGTAATTCCACGTTTCGGCTTTCCTGCTGGTTCTGGATGAGTTTATTTCATTGCAATTTGCTGCAATTGTGCATTAAGGTTATAATTGTCATCTTTATAATTGATAAATTGGCCAGATTTGTCCTAAGATCAAACTTGTGGTAAAGGATAATTGTATTTTAATTCATTCTCTCTAATGAAATAATGTGAAACAGCCAATTCTCCTACAAGATCTCATAGAAGATCACAGAAGTCACTAATGTCTATCATTATTACTGTATCGGTTTTTATGCTTAATAAATGTATACTGTTTATATGGTAATATTATGGTCTATGTCCTCTATAGCGATTGACCATAGCAAAAAATCCACCCTGTTCACTGGCAGGGATTTTCTGTGATTCTGTGCTGGTCTTTTCTTCTTGCCTCTAAGGTTTTTGTCTTTATCTTGCCAAATGCACTGTGGAAAAAAAAGTTAATGACTGTTTTTCCAATCTGTCTTTTTTAACTCTTGCTTTCGTGTTATTCACAGCGGCAAAAACCCTGCAGATCTTCAACATCGAGATGAAGAGCAAGATGAAGGCCCACACCATGACTGAAGATGTCACCTTCTGGAAGTGGATCTCCCTCAACACAGTGGCGCTAGTCACAGACAACGCGGTCTACCACTGGGGCATGGAGGGCGAGTCGCAACCACTCAAAGTTTTTGACCGGCATTCCAGTCTGGCAGGCTGTCAGATCATCAACTATCGCACAGACGCCAAGCAGAAGTGGCTGCTTTTGATTGGCATTTCTGCACAGGTATAGTGGGCTGTGATCTCGGTTTAGAGTGTGGCAAAGTATTTTTGTGGCAAGTATGCATTCTGTCAAAATGGAAAATTTATCAATCAACACATTATACAATTATTCAGTGTATAAAACACAAACACCAAGCACAAAAATGTTATTCTGCTGGTCCTTTGAATAGTAATGATAAATTCTGAAAACATTCCTCACGACTTCTCTTGAAAAGCAGCTCCATCTCATAATGTTGCCATATATACAGGTCTGTCTGTCTCTTTGGTTTGTTATTTAATGAATTTAATGAGTTCCTTTTGCTTTTCAGCAAAACCGTGTTGTTGGTGCCATGCAGTTGTACTCTGTGGACAGAAAGGTCTCCCAACCAATAGAGGGCCATGCTGCTAGCTTTGCTCAGTTTAAAATGGAGGGCAATGCAGAGGAGTCCACTCTCTTCTGCTTTGCTGTTCGAGGTCAAGCTGGGGGGAAGGTATGATTATGAGGGGTATGGCACGGTGAGGGGGCCTCTGGGGGAAATGTCCCTGGAAATGATCTTGATTTTCTTTATCAGTTATATTAAAGCTATAATATATGTGATGATCCGCGAATAAGGAAGAAAAGCCCAGGAGTTTTGTGCGTGTGTGTGATCTAGGTGCTGATACCTGTTAATACAAATAATAATTATAATAATAATAATATAATTAACTAATAGTCAACATTTCTGTATATGTGTTGTTCTTCAGAATTAGATGGTCAGACGTTTTGCGATTTTATTTTTGCCTAGTTACATATCATTGAAGTGGGAACACCGCCGACGGGGAACCAGCCTTTTCCGAAGAAAGCTGTGGATGTGTTTTTCCCTCCTGAGGCCCAGAACGATTTCCCTGTTGCCATGCAGGTATTGCAGGTCTCTCTGAATCTAACCAAAGCTCTTTCGTTTTGCATGCTTAGCATCTGGTTTCGCACTCGGTCTGTCTCTCAAGGGCATCACATCTCTATCTCACAGATCAGTATATTTCTTTCTCCTACAGATAAACTCTAAACTGCTTTAGCTGCTGACGTGATTTGCGAGATATCCTGAATCCCAGTGACCGTTAACATTCGAGGAAAATATGCTGAACGAGGATTACAAATTCTTTTTTTCTCTCCTCTTCCATTTAAGACCTCACAATGTAATGTCCATGTTTTGGGGGTAATGTGAGACAGTGGCTCAAATTCCTAGGTCGCAGAGTGATTTCACCCTTGAGCGAGACACTTAACCCCAAATCTTCCAGGAACCGGCTGACCTCGCTCCCCCAGTTCTGTATCACTTTGCATAAAAACTTCTGCCAAATAAATAAATGTAATGTAATGTTTCTCCCACTTCACACCCCTGTATCTCTCTAGATAAGTTCCAAGCAGGATGTTGTCTTTCTCATCACCAAATACGGTTACATCCACCTGTATGACCTGGAGACGGGTACCTGTATCTACATGAACAGGATCAGTGGGGAAACCATTTTCGTCACGGCTCCCCATGAAGCCACTGCTGGCATCATTGGAGTCAACAGGAAGGGACAGGTATCATTTTCCGCTCCTTGTGTTGTGTCTCGCAGACCACCCATGCTGTGCAGGATGTAATATCTCTAAGGCAGTGGTGTGGATATAAGCCTAGGATTAGTCACAGGTTGCACAGCTGCTGGGTTATGAATAGTAGCTGAAATACATTTCCTATACAATTCTTTTAATGGCAAATCAAACCTTTCTGCTACTTTAGTTTTCATTTTAGTGCGACTGAATGTGTGAGTGTCTGTCACAGCATCCATTGTGCAACACCGTTTGTTTACTGCACGTCAGGAATGGAGACACTTTTGCATTATGCAGAAGGTTGGCTGTTGACTTGGCTACTGGCTGATGTTGGCGGACAAGCTCCAGAACTCATGAATGTACTTTCCAGTAGTATTTTGGGGGCTACCTTGTTGCACTTTTAACACCTTACATCTTTGGTGATTACTGTCATGCTTCTAGCTGGATGCTAACTAGGCATTACGGTGTCCTCATCATTTTTATATATTTAGCAATTGATTGTTTGCAAAATTGCATGTCAACACATTTATAGCTGCATATGTTTTGGCATCTTTAGATCAGGTAAACCGAGATAAATTGAAAACAAGCTTTTTTAATAATTTATGGGTTTTGCGAGGAAAAAACTGTAAACTTGGTGGTAATTTTCCATTGAAACAGAAGAGGATGATTAGCTGAGTAAACAAGCTGGAAGGTTCTTGCAGTCTCTACTCTCATTTATGGACACCTGATCTTGACCAGTAATAAATAATTCTTCCGTAAACCACTGATGTCCATCAAATATTTAGTGGAGCTGAAATGAGATAGACCTATTTGATGGGCTCTACATGTTACTCCAAGCAAGAGATCACCCTTAATACTTCCATCTTCTCAATGACTCCTGTTGGCTGAGTCAGTATAGTTAGTGATAGTCTGGTTCTAGAATATTTCTCAATGTTTTCTTAAACTTCACCCCAGTATTTGTGCTTACTTTGCTATTCTGATCAGTAACATTTTCACCCCTGGCTTCCCCTCTGGTTGAATAATGGTGTAAAATGGGAAAAGATATGCCAGTGCCCTTGTGTGTAAAATCTCCCCAGTGCCACATCCTCAGCATATTCATAGTGGAAACACCCCCGCTGGGTCTGCTTGTGATGGATCTGGGGAAGCACAATTAAGCCTAATCCTCTAAAATCTGGAGAACTTGAATTAATCTTCACCAATCTCTCCATTTCTTTCCATAACTGCTGATCCTTTACAGGGTCACGGTGAGTAGCATAGGGCACAAGGAAAGCGATGCCAGGCTGTCGCAGGACACAGGCCTACATGCAAGGAGGACTTCAAAGACCCCAACTCACATTACCGCATGTCGGGACGCATGCCAACTCCACACACGCTGCCATGGGTTACATTTGCACCCCCACCTCTGTTATTGTTCTTATACAGTATATCTGGCGTTATTGGCACTGTGGACCCCTTTAGCTTCCCCCTGTCAGCCTGTTCGAAGTTCTGTTTTTTCCCCCTCTTTTCTTCAACCGTTGGCTAACGTCCCTATTTGCTGAAGTGAAGCTGTCCCATTTTGGGCCTGTGTGTATTTATCACTGCTATTCGCACTCGCAGGTGCTTTCGGTGTGTGTGGAGGAGGAGAACATCATTCCCTACATCACCAACGTGCTGCAGAACCCCGACCTGGCCCTGCGCATGGCTGTCCGCAACAACCTGGCGGGAGCTGAGGAGCTCTTCGCACGCAAGTTCAACAACCTCTTTGCGGGAGGAAGCTACTCGGAGGCCGCTAAAGTGGCAGCGAATGCACCGAAGGTAACTCAAATGTGGCACGCAGGTGTAATCTATAAGACGGTATTTAATTTAGGGTTCTATTACATGCTAACATAATTCAGGCTAACAGAGGTGTTTCCCAAGGAGGGAAAGCTGACAGTCTCTTTTTTTCAGGGTATCCTGCGGACCCCTGACACCATCCGTCGCTTCCAGAGTGTCCCGGCCCAGCCTGGCCAGACGTCCCCCCTGCTGCAGTATTTCGGCATCTTGCTGGACCAGGGCCAGCTCAACAAATACGAGTCCCTGGAGCTTTGCAGACCTGTTCTGCAGCAAGGCCGCAAGCAGCTTCTGGAGAAATGGCTGAAAGAGGACAAGGTATCGGTGATGTGAGGGAGTCTTTGTGTTCGTGTTTAGTTCACATGTAGTTTCTTTCATTATTTCATCTTGGAGCCAAAGGGGCCATCCAAATTTTTCTGGACTGTGGCCTGTGGTAAGGAAGTCACTTTTCCTGGTAATTAGTGGTCCAAGCAACAAGGTGGCGCTATAATATATATTTTTTTCATTTGGCCAATTTCTCAAGAACCATACAAAATACAATCAAATTTCTCATACTATCTGGAAGAGTCATTCAAACCCAGTCTAATGGCATTAAAAACCTCATCCAGGTGATCTGCCATCCTCCGTGATTTTGAAAAAATTTAATTCTAAAACAAACTCATACTAGACACTCAATTTACACAAAACTTCAAAAGGATTTTCAGATTTTGTTAAAGAAATTTCAATAAGTCCAATAGTTTTATCATAATAATCTTATGAATTAAAAAAATTATTAGCCTACATAATCACGTGCATCTTCTAAACATAGGGTCTCATTCGCATGAGCCTTGACATACATGACCAGTGCAGAATTTTGTGGATGATGCCAAATTTTGGTACAGTTAGATTGTTAGGGATCACTATAATTGCATAATATGTATATATAGAATGTTCTTTTGGGTTAGAATTAGAATTCAGGTGTCCTCTTACTAAGTAATACTTAATGTATGGATCAACAGCATTTGATATCAGCTATAATGGGAATTCTGCCATTTTGAAAAAATTAGGTTAAGTCGGTTAATGTCTTGTATCTTTGGAAAGTACTGCCTAATTTTCATGAAACTTGACCGGTATAATTAGGACAACATTCTGTGGAATGGCCTGATATAAATTTTCATAAATATACTCCTCTAGCTGATGCTGCAGTAAAGCATTTTATGAATGGGCAAATATCACAAGAACTACATGCAAGGATCAAAGTTCTGCATTCATCTGAATGTGCCTGTATGGCTGAAACTAAGGATCTCAAATACTTTGTCTTCCATCTTGAATATCCGCTTTGAATTGTATGGAAAAATAATTTGAAGTTTAACTTGTCCTTGTCCATTGGCCCAATTTGCATAACATTTGACAAGAATCATCTATTCAGACTTATGATTAAAAGTTGTTTAAGGATACGACAAACCATTAACATAATACATTCATTACCTAAGTGTCTTGTATTTTTGTAACACAAGTTGCAATTCTCACAAAATTTGAAAGGTACAGTTAGAAGGACATTCCAAGTAAGATGTCCAGTGTACAAGACGATACTCCACTGCACACTACTTCAGAATAAAAAAAAATCCTTTATTTCACAAACACATTGACATCTAAGCAATCTTCTTTAAAAAATTCTGAGTAAACCCAAGATCTCCAATGACCTGGTGTATAAACCCAGATTGCTAACCTGTAAAGGCTGTACCTTTAAGAAAAAAATGTAAAAGAAAAAAAAATTTTAATGGGAAAAAAATGTCATTTATAGAAAAAAATACAAAAGTTGTCCAGATTGCATATATCTGGCACAAAAGCTTTCGGAGGATAAAATCCAATGAAACTGCCAAACCTTGAGAAAGCTGAGTCATTTCACATTTATGATCATGACTCAGAGGTTGACTCTAAATTTTTTTTTAAATGCATAATTCCTTGGGTCAGTGAAATTTTGGTGCACTTTAGATTCTCTTATTTTTACAATAACTTAGATTATCTCTTATTTTTACAAAAAAAAAATCATGAAAGTCAGTTTATCCCTGGTTTTACAAAGAAATGTATTACTTTAATAAATGCATCTGATTATATAAAATGGAGAGCAATTAATGCAAAGATCGAACATCTGAGAGAGCTTGGACCCTGGTAATTGTCTCTTGTGACTATATTTCTCTTTAAAATGCCATCAGTATTCATCAGTTAGAAGAATGCTTAATTGCAGTGCATCTGACTTTAAACTGAATGATTAACTGTGGTTTTTGGCAAAAATTGCTTAACTAATTGTACCATTTAGATGGAACTTTTGCGGACATAAATCCTTTTTTATCTCTGTTTGTGCCCCTGTAGCTGGAGTGTTCAGAAGAGCTCGGAGATCTGGTGAAATCTGTGGATCCTACTCTGGCCCTCAGTGTCTACCTGAGAGCAAATGTTCCAAGCAAAGTGATCCAGTGCTTTGCAGAGACAGGACAGTTCCAGAAGATAGTATTGTATGCCAAAAAGGTGAAATATACCTGTAGTATTCTTTGAAATTTTAGACAGTAGTTCAGCTGGGGTCTTGGATAAAATGGGAGCTGTAATACACAATTGTGGATTTATTGAGCCAAGAAGCAATTAAGGCATTTTAGCTGCTATTAGGGGAGTAAATTGTAGGTCCCAAGTTGTTCAGATTCAATTACAGTTTTTGAGGGAATGATTAGATGCATTCGATGCATCTTTAATTTGCTGTCAGTATTCTCTTTGATTAATCAATCATTTTGATGACTTAAATTCAAAATTCAATGAAAATATTTCACACATATTACTCTGGGAACTTAATTACACATTAATGGAATAAAAGAAAAAAACAGTTACTTTTTTGAGCTTGCTGGAAAACGAAAGATTGATTTGCGGGTCAGATTTATTAATGAAAAATATAAATAAATGTAAGACAACAAAATTCCTTGTCCTCCACTAAGGAAAATGGCTGATGGTCTAATACATCATCTCCGTTATTTTAGTAGTTGCATTTTTAGCTGTAGTGCTGCTAGCTTTCAGTATTGATAAAGTGTGAATATTGGCTGGCAATATCAGCCAATATTGACATATAGGGTTGATGCTGATTATCTTGATAAATGACAAATATCAGATGGAGATTTTTAACCAACATTTCTTTTTACTTAGCTAGCTAGCTACCTCAAAGTCATCGTCATTGCTAGCAATAACAATGACTATTTTGTGCTACAAAAGAGAGGCATTTCTCAGAAGCATCATAGAACAAAGATTATCTTAACCATTAGAGAGACCATTCTATGCTACAAAATGGGCAAGTTTCATAAACACATTTTAGTGCAAAGATCAATAGCACAAAAATAATCAAATAATGCGTCCTTTATGTATATAAATGTGTCTTCTCCTATCATGCCGTGTTTTGGAAATGCCAACGTTGCTGCTTTGTGCATCTACCTGCGACGTGAGAGCGTGCAACGCGGAAGTATGAGTATTTTGCCCCCCTCCCAAAAATGAGACAAAACAGTAATTTCTTTCCCTGTGGCATTATTAAAGCCAGCGTTCCATTTTGGGGATTTGCAGAGAATGGACGCTGGAGATCATGTATCATCACCATTTGTTTGCTGACGCAGGTGGGGTACACTCCTGACTGGATCTTTCTGCTGCGTAACGTGATGCGTATCAGCCCAGAGCAAGGTCTGCAGTTCTCTCAGATGTTGGTGCAGGATGAGGAGCCTCTGGCCGACATCACGCAGGTCACGTCTTTTAGGGTCTTCCCAGCGTAACGTTAATAAAATCCTATGCCAGGAACAAAGAAATAGAGTGATGGTCTTCATGTGTGTTACTCACCCACACATATGCTATAAGAACTGTTCCACCCTCATGCTTGCAGATAGTGGACGTGTTTATGGAATACAACCTGATCCAGCAGTGTACCTCCTTCCTGCTGGATGCTCTGAAGAATAACCGTCCCACTGAGGGACCCCTGCAAACCCGCCTTCTGGAGATGAACCTAATGCATGCTCCACAGGTATCTAGTCATTATTCTGACATGTCTGAGACCTGTCCGAAGGTTTCCTAGTGTGAACTGCTGTAGGACTTTGTGTTTCTTGAAGCTGCTTTTGATGTAGTCTTGTTCATTGAGGAAGTGTGTGTTTGCGTCACACAGGTTGCTGATGCCATCCTCGGGAACCAGATGTTCACACACTATGACCGTGCCCATGTGGCTCAGCTATGTGAAAAGTCAGGGCTCCTGCAGCGTGCCCTGGAGCACTACACCGACCTGTATGACATCAAGCGGGCTGTCGTCCACACCCATCTGCTCAACCCTGAGGTGGGCACCGATCCACCATCATGCCTATGTTGTTGTCAGCCAGCCCCACCCTGCTCATGCCCCCTCTCCCCCCGCTTCTTCCTAGTGGCTGGTGAACTACTTCGGCTCCTTGTCTGTGGAGGATTCCGTCGAGTGTTTGAAGGCCATGCTCTCAGCCAATATCCGCCAGAACCTGCAGATCTGCGTCCAGGTGGCCTCCAAGTACCATGAGCAGCTGGGCACACAGGCACTCACCGACCTTTTTGAGTCCTTTAAGAGCTTCGAGGGTATGGTTATCCACCCTGGTTGAATTTTATATATATAAACTATGTAGGAACTATAGATTGATAGATGGATAGATAAGGATATATTAAAAAAATATATAAATGTATAGGAAATGCATATTTTAGCGGATCTACTGCCAGTCCTTTATATATTACTACAGGGGAGTGTATTTTAATTCACATTTTAATTACATGCGCAGACAAACACACACATGCAGTCTATATGTGTGTATATATAAAGTGTGTGTTTGTATGTGTGGGAGAGAGAGAGAGAATGCACATGTAACGTGAATAAAAACACACTGCGCTTTTAAGCAGCTATGTCAGTGAGACGGGAAGATTCTGTGCCACATTGGCATACAACAAATGAGACCTTTTGTGCCACTTGTCTCTAAACTTGAGCCCATTGATTGTGTTCCAGGGCTATTCTATTTCTTGGGATCTATTGTGAATTTCAGCCAAGACCCAGAAGTTCACTTCAAGTACATCCAAGCCGCATGCAAAACTGGCCAAATCAAGGAGGTGGAACGGATCTGTCGGGAGAGCAACTGTTATGACTCTGAACGTGTGAAGAACTTCCTAAAGGTGATAGGCATTCATTTTCCTGTCTTTCATCTCATTTGCAAAACCGTTTGCATGATAGCACAGTAAGCTGACTGGCGTTTCCATGCTTTGCCACAGGGTGGTGGTGCCCCTGCCTACATGTGAAGAAATGTGTAAATCGATAGTAATAATGTGTGTTCGTCAGATGCATATTGCTCAGCCCTAGAAATCATTTGTTAACTAGAGTAATCTTACTATTAATTTCTTTGCGGTAAATGTATATTAAAAACTCACAGTATTTGATTACATTTTTTACACAAGATTGATATATGAATTGGTTCTAAACGGACACTATTATGGTCAAATAAATGATTTGTTCAAAGTAATTCTAGTTCATTTTACTTTGCTTTCTGTTTTTTGTTCTTCAGGAGGCAAAGCTTACTGACCAGCTCCCCTTGATAATCGTGTGTGACCGCTTTGACTTTGTTCATGATCTGGTCCTTTACCTCTACCGCAACAGCCTACAGAAGTACATTGAGATATATGTGCAGAAGGTATGTGCTAATTCCTGTTGTAGATTTGACCTGATGTTTTTATGCATTCAAGCAAAATGCTATAAGAGTGCATAGAGACAAAGAAACTGAAAGTTCTTTATTTATTTAATCATTTTGACATATTGGTAGGTTCGTAGTTTATTTGTTTGACTGGTTCCAGGTAAATCCAAGTCGCCTGCCTGTGGTGATCGGGGGGCTGCTGGATGTGGATTGCTCTGAGGATGTCATCAAGAACCTTATTATGGTGGTGAGGGGCCAGTTCTCCACCGACGAGCTGGTAGCTGAGGTTGAAAAGAGAAACCGGTATGTGCAGTTACCTCTAGTGAGGATTCTGCAGTATTTGCATCTTGGTGCAATACATCTCTTTCGTGTCAGATGTATCCAAACTGGATGTGCTGCATATTATATTACAGGGAGTGCAGAATTATTAGGCAAGTTGTATTTTTGAGGAATAATTTTATTATTGAACAACAACCATGTTCTCAATGAACCCAAAAAACTCATTAATA
>JAODUD010000036.1:16703517-16714310 GCA_026784285.1 Stomatorhinus walkeri
CCAAACAGTGTCAGACATTATTATACAATTTGATCAGTTTATCAACTTTGAGCTGCCAAATTTTCTACCTGGACTTTCTAACTAGTTGCAACATACAGTAATAAGTACCAGCTGACAAAGAACCGGGCTTGAGGCTGGTCATTATGGACAAACACTAGTGCATGCTGGGTGTATTTTTCATGACATTGAAGACTCCTGAATGGAGTGAGTAAGGCACCGTCTCAGTCTTATATAATATGCATTTGTGTCTTGAGCTCAAGTAAGGGGGGCTGTTTATTTTGAACAGTTATAGCCATATAGTAATCGCCACTTTGCTATCAGCATGCGTAGCTCCACCATATTGAAAGGCCTGGCTGCATTAATGGAACAAGCCGCTGTCTTGACTGCCCTGGCATTTTATGTGTTGTTTCTTGTATTTTTTTCTTTTCCATCTGTTTACTGTCTGTGCCTGCTTTTTATTTTATTCTTTATTCTTTTGGATTTTTTTTCTAAGCTACAACTCTTGAATTCCTTTTCAGGTCGATGCAATTAAGGAAAAGGTGAAAGCTGATTTTTTTTTTCAGTTCTAGTTGTTGCTTTAGTGCAGACGAGTGACACCTTGGGAATCTGCATGTTGTCCCTCCCATGCCACATTGCTGCTTTCAAACAAGCCCGTCACTGACCAGACAGTATTGGGAGACGACTCTCCTGCAGCACACAGGCCTCCCGCTTTGCACCCAGAGAGCTCCCGTCCAGGTTGTCATAGAGATGATCACCCATTTCTCAGAGGAAAATCATGTCGTGACATGATGATCGATGACAACCTAAGCCAGTCACATTCAATGGGGAAGATGATACTTGGGATGTGAATGATGTCTTTAAATGTCCTCTTCCTCATTGGTGCGTTATTGCCAGTAGATTTCTGTAAGTGACTGAGCAACAGGTGGTTCCCCTTAAGACAGTTGGTTCAGGGCAGTGTTTCTAGCTACCTGGGAGAAGGCTCTTTGGGAGATGGGTTTGAGACGCCTGTAGTATATTCTGCCAGTCTATAGCATGAGAGAAGGAAAACTGCAGGTCAGCCTGGGAGTGGTTTATAGTTTGTCATACTTCACTAATCAAACACCCGAACACTTTTTTCAGTTCCGATCCAATTCCAATGCACAACTGCCAATACCGATACAGATTCCGATATGAGTTCTTTTTATTTTAATATAGTAAATTAGTAATATAATAATGTTATAAGCAATATAGTAAAACTAGTAAATGCAAAGGAAAAACTGTATTTCAAAAAATCTTTAATTAAGCTACTAAGAACATACATAACATTCTGTACCTCCTCGTTTGTACATCTTGTTTTAAGCTTTTTTGAGCCATTTTGAAGTTTAATATGAATATCTTCCAAGTGGCGAATGCTTAAAACGTCCACCAGTTTTTTTCCTACTGGCACGAGCGTCACCCTTCGTTGTGATGGCAGTCCCTTGTGTCATCATTCCAGCGGGCAAACGGCCCAAGGAAGTGACTCTCAAGTCATCCGCTGCTTTTTTCATATTTCTCACATTGTCTCGCACAATTGTGCGTGCTTTGTTTAATGGGATTTTCCACTAAAAGCTATTCCCACCTTTACAAAGATTGCAAATCACTGTGCTACTAGTTGCCTGTTAGAAGCTTAAATGTTGCAAAAACCACATCTAAAATGGGAAAGGGCTATCATGCGATTGATTGTACAAATAGATTTAACATAAAATAGGAGCTATATGTTTTAGAGACTGCCAAAAACTAAATAAGTATTAGACGTGGATCGATCACACATGTTCCCAGGTACATGGTCTCCCTTGGTTCTGTAAATAACTAAACTATACAAGTGAAATGGATGAACCTGCAAAACTTAGTTCATGTGCACAGGCTATTTCAGATCCTTTCAGATCTTTTGTAGTTGAGCAGTAAGTTCCTCTTGTAGTTTCATAGGTCACCTATTCATTCATTCTCGGGACCAGTTTAATAATGAAAGAGCTGAGAAACTGAAATCTGGTTTTTATTAGGCTGAATGTGCACACATTAAAAACAGGTAGCACACCTATAGTACGTACATGTTCATTTGGTGTTGAAGTAGCATGTGTTAACCTCTTTGTAGCAGTAGTGCCTGTTTAGACAGTAGGTGACATTGCTCTTGGCTGTATATGCTTCTCATAGGGCCAGACTGCCTGTACATGCTTCTCATAGGGCCAGACTGCCTGTATAACCTCCCTCTGGCCTTGCTGTCCCTGCCTTGGTACTCCCACCTTTTACTTATGCACTGATTTTGTACTCTTAAGAAGACTAGCATGACTTTCCCCTCAAGTAAACTGTCACTTTGTTCAAGTACTTGCAATAGACCCTTTTTTTTAACAAAACAATAATTTGTTTAACAAAATATGGAGGGAACTAAACCCAGTTTCTAGGATTCAGTGTGAAGTCCTTAATGCACTGTTCTCAGATTACAAGCATTTGATTTAGGTTTGAAATTGACGCTGATGCCCTTTAAATGGCCTTGCTTGACTAACTTGGCACCTCTTTCAAACCTGGAAAATCTCTTGCTCAGCTTTTACAAAGCTTACACATTTTTTAGAACATCAAATGATAAATGTTTTAATTGGGCAGATTGAGGAGGTTCTTAGATAATATCGTTATACTTTGAGATTTGGGTATGAAAGCGTCCCATTCTAAAATCATTTACATAAATCTTAAATTGTTTGAATTTAGCTGCCATTTGGAAGTTAATAAGAGTTACTTGGAGAACATGAAAATATGATATAGGAATTACTTGAAGAGCGTATGTTTTCCTCCTTGATATTGCATCAGTACATTCAAATTATTAATAAATGGGTTTGGTTCCTTCCTTATTTATCTCACTACAGTAACAAGCTAAATCCAAGTTTTGGCTTGAAGGTGGGACCATTGCCAGGCATCAACTTTATTTCACCCCCAGCTTCACCCTCCCAAAAATAAATTTTCTGTTTCTCAAACTAATGCAAGCTTTTGGCTTTTCCTTATGCATCATGAGTTCCTAGATTAAGGTGTGAAGTGAAGAAGCTCCTCTCTCTCCAGTATCTCTACTCGCGTTGTCTTTTGCCTACATTGGTCCTGCCTATCAGCCGCCATCTTAAAGTAAAAGTGTGTTAGCTGAGCCTCCCTCTGGAGGTTCATGCTGGTATTAGCTGCAGGTGGTTTTGCCTGTTCATTTCTCTGGCTGCTAATTTTAGGTGGACCAATTGGATGCCTCAGAGTCTTTAAGGAAAGAAGAGGAGCAAGCTACGGATAACCAGCCCATTGTTTATGGTAGGAACTCCCTCTTTTATTATAACTTCCTTGCGTTTTCATAAAAACAGTGAAACGTGGGAAGTTAAGTGGTTCTGAGGACAAGTAGTCATGGTTTTGCACATTCTTAAATGAATAAGAAAGGAGCTAGGGCTGAACGATTTATCGATTTCAGATCAAAATCAAGATTTGAAGCAGCGAGATTAGCAATTTGCCAAGGCTGTTATTTAGGATATACTGGATATACTGCACGTCTGATCCAGGGTTTAAAACTGTCGTGAGAATAGTTTTACAAATTCACACAATCCTCCTTGTGTGACAGTCATTCTCACCAATCAGAAGTGCCGTGCTCATCGCATGCCAGTCATGCTCACCAATCAGAAGTGGTCCAAGGCTACTGTGTATACACCCACAAACAGCAAATGCGTGAAACCTAAAGAAAACATTACATTTGTGGTGTGAAAAAATATCGATTCTGCTGCTGAAGTAAATTACCCACTTATTTCATGGTCAGAGATTGTTCACAGAACGGTCCTATTCTTACAGGCCTAAGCAGTGTTAGCTGCAAGACCCCTATTGTTTTTTTTTCTTTTATTACTTTATTACTTTTATTTCTTTTATTACTTTATTTAAATTAACACAGTCACAGCGTTTGTGATATTTTTTTTTATGTTTGATTGTTCTCTGCTAATGTAACCTTTGTGTACCTTGGAGGTTCACAAAACACTATTACTTCACTATGGGTAAAAATGCTATTTGCAAACTCATCACTTATAATGCTAATGTACAAATACACTTCACTATGTTTGGGTTGCTAGCAACCTGGCACTTTTTTGTCAAGTAAATGACCATAAAACAGTGATTTAAAGCAATTTTGTCTTGAATTTATATTAAATTGTTACATATAAAGAGTACGTGGTGTAACCTGGGAGTAGTGTCCACACAGAGTTGTATGGCCATCGTCCTCAAATGACGATGTAAAAAGGTCAGTTTGTTTATAAACTGTCCGTAGTGTTCAGGAATGTGGTGTTCAGTGAAAGTTTACACAGTTAAGGTTACCGGTACTTCTGGCTTAAATTTTAATATGTATATGCCAGGTCACTAAAGAATCTAGGTTTGTACACAAGGATTAATAAAGTAATAACTACACATTGGAAGCAATTCATATATTTAAGTTCTCATCCTTGCATTACAATATAGACCAGCTAATATTTTGATGGTATCTCATGTAGTAATGCTGTGTCATGTTTTAAATCTATCACACACTGAATATTGAACTGAAGCTAGACTTTTAACAAATAACGCACTCGATTATATATTTTCCCCAAATCGTTCAGCCCTAAATGGAGCCATCCCCAAGAAACCTTTAGTAGCATTAAACAAAAAGGTTGTATGGGATAGTAAGGTATAAACCACGACGAGGTGTGCAGTTATACGAAAATAATCACCGACTATGTGGTGCGATGTGGCCTGACATTAAGTGGAAGGCCACTGACCAAGTTGCAATTGATTATCATATAACCACACATCCCGTCGTGATTTATCCCACTTATACCACGGCTAATGAACAAATAAATGGAATATACTAGTCACTAGTCAGTTTAATTTTTCAGAAGAATTTTTCAGTTTGTATTTCAGTTTGCAGTAAGTTACTATAGAAACCATCAATGGACGACCGCTTGTGTTTTGCAAACCACGGAAAATTATGCTGAATGCCTGCTTATTTATGACAAACGGTAGCACGTTTTATATTAAAATATATCAATATTTAACTCTTATTAGGCAGACCGGTGTCATTACATGAATAAAATCAATATCCGTATGACATCTCTGAACCAATAGAAAAATTAATATTTACCAAAGCCGTGGTATAATTGCCAATAATCGGTCATAGGCATTGTCAGTGTGAGCCAGTGTGTAAGTAAATGCGAATGTGATGTGACATTACAGGGACAGCTCAGCTGATGCTCACTTCAGGAAGCAGCATGCCCGTCCCGCAGCAGGCTTACGGCTATGGATACTCTGCACCTGCAGGCTACGGCCACCCCACACAGCCCCAACCTGGCTTTGGTTATGGCATGTAGGTCTCTGCTTCAGAGCCATCAGTCCGTCTCCTTAAGTTATTCACCAGCCGATTCTGGTCTTCTGTTTGCAGTGGGGAATGCACAACAAGCATTTTTTTCGTTGAACTTGATTTTATTTCTTTCTCCTGAAGGAAAACAAACTGGACAGCCTGTTGTTTTAACACTCTTCCGTTTCCAGTGTATTACTAGAATTGTCTTGACTTTATTTTAAGGAAGAATGGAGGTTTATGTTCACAAGGGGCTTGCAGGTTCTTGTTCTCTTGATTTAAAGTCTGTTGTAAGGCGTCAGATTTGCACTCAGAAATTAATGTAGAATCTCTTGTGTGTATGTGTTTGTATGCAAGCAGCTTTCTTCTGTCTGTAAAATGCAGTAAAAAGCTACAGTATCTTTAGCATATGAGTTGGTTTATGGCTTCTATGACTTTAAGTACAAACACTAATATCAGTATGTACTACATGGGTCTGTAGCACTAGAGTCCTTGTAAATTCAATCCAATGTTAAAAAGTGCATTTTGAGTTCTGTTTTTGTTTATATAGCCCCATATTTTTCACATATGGCTCATGATTCCAGTATTCAGTGTACATCTGTGGCACCATTTCCGTCCTCCTGGAGGGAAGAGTCTGTTCTGCAATGTGTGTATTTACTCATCCCTAACCTGTGCTGAGGTTTACATGTCTTGGGTGTTGTGATGTTTAAGGTCACTGTTGACTGTACAGAACAGGGAATTCTAAGGCCTGATAACCTTGCTTGTCCTGCCAGTTTGGTTTGTGCAGTTTTCATTCTGATCTAACTGAAAATAAACATACATAACAGCAGTAATTTGATCAGTGGTGTGCTTGTCTAGCCATTTTCACACGTGAACTCCAGACATTGTCCTGAGACTCTGGTCCAGATATTTTCCAGAGTTGCCCTTTCACACATGGCACACATATTGTCTGTCACATATGCGTTCACACCTACTATAAATACTGTGGAGTGACGCTTGGGTAGAGCATACAGGAGGCAGGACATAATGCAAAAAGTACACTGCAGAAATCACAGCGTTTCCTTTATAGCACTATTGAGAAGTTCCTGATTCTCGTTGTCTCCGAAGTTAACATTGTTCATTTGGGTCGTCTTTGTATAAATGACACTTCGCTCCTGTTGTTCTCCAGACAGTTTCCTGCTCCATTCACACATGGGGGTCAGTCAGAACGTACCTGAAATTTGTACTATGGAGCTAGCAGGGTAGAGTCCATTTAATGTCTAATACGACTGATTTGGATATTTACCTTCACACATGCAACCCCTTTGGGTAATGTCTAAAAAGTTCTGGGTAGCAATGCATGTCTGAAAGGGGCTTAAATTGCCTAATCAGTGTGACAATGTATCTACCCAGAAATGGGCTTTTATTCTGGTCTGGGCCAGACTTGTGCCTTGTTCATAGCTACTGTGGGCAGGATTAACCAAGTCAGAAGACAAAGGGATGCATATATTTCAATTATTCTTCAATTGTTACCTGAATGTATTTTCAAAATAAATATTGAAATATATAAGTATATGAAAGTCTATGGGCAGTAGGTCCATTTCCATTTGGGGTATGGGATGTAATATTAACAGACTGTGGCTAGGAGTTCACTATATATCCTGTAAATGTAGTGTGGATACATGTAATAGTGTACATTCTATACCTGGCTTGTTAATCTAAATGCATATTATTTAGGACTAAAGAAAGTGTGCCAGGAAACTACAACACATTTACAGGGCAGACAATCCACTAGATGGCAGTAATGCACCTAAACACACAATAAACGTTCAGCAGAGTACGCTTTTTGCATCAATTTTGTCTTCCGTTTACTTATTGTACTTAATGCTTACTAAACTTAATCTTCATGCATCTCATCTAATCACTCTTTCAAAATTATGTGACAATCCACACAGTGCTGGCGTCAGAACAAACCTGAACAATGTAAGTGGTGCTGGGTGAACACATTTATCAAATTAGATGTGTCCTTGGTCAGTGGCTTTTGGGGTGATGGCTCATGAATGCACCCCATGACATCAACCCTGAGCCCACATGTATGTAGATGCTATATAAAGCCTAGGCCCTAGGGAGAAGGAAGCATCAGAAATGAAAGACCAAATCCATTGATTAGGTCATACTGGTACAAGATATGCTTTTGAAACCCACCTAGGTGAGACAGAGGGAGGCAAAGTGATTGAAAGGGGCTGCGTTAACTATCCTAGTCATGTCAGCATATCATTTTAGCACCAGCACAGGCCCAAAGCGTTCTTTAGGCACGATCATACAGTTGACGTGCTTCCGGCTTTGTTGAGGTTTAAATTGGTGAAGTTTGTGGCTTCCCCCTAAAAAATATCCAGTGTCGGGGGTGATTTTTTTGTTACCACGATAAGTGAATAATATACATAGTAGTCCTTACTGATAATAGTGCATGAGATATTAAGTATTTTTGGGTTCATACAAAAATGATACAGTACCTCATGTGACTGCCATCAGCTCAGTGTACCGGGGATTGGCATTAAAGTGATCATTGATTCTGTGTCCATTCAGTCTCCTTTGTCAACAATGGCATTTTAAAGTTGTCATAGTTGGGAATTGTGACCATAGAAATAAAGCGAGGGTTCCTATAAAGACATGTATACAAGACACAAGATTTGACAAATACCAGCTAAACAGAGTGGATAATGTAACCACAAAGTATTGTTTTTTTTGCACGGCTTCATTGGAGAAGCTGGGTCATTTAAAGAGGAAATTAGGTTAAACTAGTGGTTAGAAACATGTTTCTGTCATATCCATTTGTGAGCAGTTGATTCATCAATTAACTAGTTAGTTATTTAATGTTATGTATAACTAAGTGATTATTATTATTATTATTATTATTATTATTATTATGACTAGAGAAAGATAATCATTTGTCGAAAACACTGGGTACTGGTTGCTTGATTCCTGTCCATTGTGACTGAGATTCTTAGATTATTGAAATTAGGTCAGACTGCTCACGTGACTTCTCTGAAACAAGCTGTCCCCTCAAAGCATTTAAAGTAGTTCCAGTAAACCCTTTGTGATGTCTAAAGTGATGACTGGAATAAGCTTTAATCATTGTTACGCAATGGTTAGATAAATATTTTAGATGTCTTGAAATCCTGTATTAGTCATATGCAGTTTGTGTCATGTTTAGAAGATCATTTGAAGATGCATGTGTGTATAAAGAGACTATGTATGTGTGGATGAATATGTAATAATTAGGGGTGGGACTTGATTAAAAAATTTATGTAGTTAGAAGCTTTGTAATTAATTGAAATCACGTTTTAAATTGCATTTCAATATTTGACACGAGAAATAAGAAATTTAAGATTGGTTGATGAATGCATCAATATAAATAAGCTTTAACTTCAAAATCTTGGTTATTTTCCCATCAGTCTACTATACAGACCAATACATGAGTACAGAAAACAGATCAGTTTTCAGAACACTGGAAATTTTGAACAAAAATGCTGAAGTCCTGATTGATTTCAACTTATTTTTCAAACATCGAGTATGAAAAACCAAACAATCCCATTTCAGTCAAAAACTCCCTCAAGTATCCCTGGCCAAAAATAAACAGACCAGCAGTTCAAGATAAAGTTCTATGTTACTGACCTGTGCACTAGCCACAACATGTTTTGCGTTGAGGAGGTAATGAAGGGGTGGAAGTGCTCATGTGATAAGCAAACTCCTTCCTGCATAAAGTGCAAATAACATTTTTGTTTGTACTTCCATTCCATACTTTGTATTTAAATTTCCCATCCACCAGCGTAGTCTCATCTGTCTTTCCCATCATGCCCATCACATTGTGCGTTGATATAATGTGTAGCCTGGAACTTGTGCACTGAGAAACGTTCTTTGGTGCAAATTAAAGTGCGAGTTAAATGTGTTAATTTTTTTAAATGATTTATTCCATAATTAATTTATCAAAATTAACGCATTAAAGTCCCAGCCCTAATAATAATACAGTCATTTACGAAGAAGAAACTGAACTAGCTAGTAAAGAAAAAAATACATGTTGAACTACATTTTTATTGAACTTCTCCATTTGGTTTTAGTTCAAAGCACTGTTTATGCCCCAAAATCTTTAGAGTGTGATTACAGAACTACTTCTGTGGGCCTCCTTTGAATATTTTTTGCTTTGAATTGAATATTTTCACATTTCATCACTTTACAATGAGTCACTGTGGACCCCCTGGGGACCACGGAGTCCTGGCTGAAATGTCCTTGTTTTAGGAGTTAACACTAAATCTATGCTCATCTTTCATGATTATAACTGAAACTCAAGAAAGGGCAAATCTTTGTAATCACAACCATTTCCAGTGTTCCTTAAATATGAATCAAACGATTATCAGAATTTAAATGTGATGTGATAAGTAAATATAAATCAGAGACTTTGTTTATTAATTGGTTGGTTATTTAGGTTGCCTTCTCATTTAAACCATGGAATAATGGATCACATGCCACTGCATTAATAAAAAATTATTTTAACTGACAATGAATCTGATTTGCTGTGATTGGTGTTCCATCCTGGAATATTCCCTACCTTGCACCTGTAGCTTCTGGGATCGGCTCCGGACCTCAGCAACAAGCGGGTACAGAAGATGGATGGATGGATGCATGGATAGATCCCATTAGAGAGTCTAATTTTGGTCAACACTCTAGCCAATTCAAATATCTGTTATCTATGTTTATAGCCTTGATTGCACAACATGAGATACTTCCAACTTTGAAACAAAACTCATTGTCATTGCTACATAGTTTGTATACATTTTATAATTTTGTAATTATGTCCTAATTTTCAGCATTTTAGTTCTGTAAAAATTACTTATTGCATGAACATCATACAAGTACCTAGAAAATATGCTGTTGGAACAACAGCACTGTATTCCCAGGACAGCCATATAACCCCCTTTCCTCATCTAATCCTTACTCCTCCCACACATGCCAACTTCTACAATAAATGTGTTTTTGCAAAAAGGCTCTGAGTCGTTGTGACACATAATTCTGAAACTACACCTATTCATTTATTGCACATTCCACTTACCCGCATATTTCCACAGAATCTCCCACCAGTTAGGCGATTAACTGTATTCTTCTGTATCTTTTAATGTCCATATCTTAAAATGTCTAAATATTTATATTCTATTTATCACTTTCTCATTGGTGCTATGACCAACATGTTCTGTCACATAACACACACTAGCTAACCTATAATGTCATAGACACTTAGATTGTGGTTTTCTTCTGAAGTCAAATGTTATAAGTGTGTTATACAGTACTAGCATTATAATTTTGGTAAGAAATATTTATTTATTGTAATACTAGACTAAAGATGAGCATGTACACAAATGATAAAAAGCTGATAAAAAATAACAATGTATTCCCTGAATGGGGTGGGGGGGGGGGG
>JAODUD010000036.1:16720554-16741243 GCA_026784285.1 Stomatorhinus walkeri
CCCTATGATTAGAGTAGGCTACCATCAACAAAGTACAAATATAAAGTAAATCCACCAAACACTACACAAGACCAATGCTGCACACTGAAGAAACTCATTTATTTCTCAACATGCCCAAAATGTTGACATGGAGATTCATAGTACTGTAACAAAATGTCACTTTACGTATTGCACTGTAAGTTCACTGTTACAAAAAAAAACACTAGACATTGTCTCTTCGCCTAGCTGGATCTGGCCAGAGAATTTCTTCAACATCGCAGGCAATGTTGTCATTAGCAAGACACCTTGGAAAGAAACGTGTTGAATGACGAATCCATCCTTGTATTGCTGCTACCTCCATCTGGTCACAGGCCTCCTCCATGGCTTGTATGAGGGGCACCTCAGCCTGGAGACGGAGATCATATACCTTCCACCGCCATGCCGAGAAAAAGTCTTCTATAGGGTTGAGGAATGGAGAGTATGGTGGAAGATATAGGACGGTGAACTGTGGATGTTGCTGAAACCAGTTCTGAACCAGAGCAGAGCGGTGGAAAGACACATTGTCCCAGACAACAATGTATTGTATATGATCGATTTGATTTGCTCCTGTTATGTTGTGCAATTGGTCCAAGAATGTAAGTATGAGTGCTAGCTTTATGCGATATACTGTTGGGGGAATCACAGTAGAATGTCTTCCTTGTTGTCTAAAATGGATCTCGTTCACCTTTTTTCATTTCTTGTAAACACCCAGGAGGACCACACTGGCTAAAATTATAGCATAGCTGTTTGTGTAGAGCAATCTTAGGAGACATTCTAAGAGGATCTGACAGACCTGTCTTAGCAATACGTTCTTATACAGTGTTTTTGGAAGAGTCTTGCTAAGGGGGTCAGTTATGTGCAATATTTGACTGTCTATGCATGTGTGTAATTTTTAATAAACATTTTTTTTTATTAAAAAAATAAAGTTATGGAACCTTTTGGGAAATATTCTTTTTATTATTAAAGGACTCTCACCAGTGATGGGTTCATGGGTTAATGTACTACCTCATTAACATTTATATTTTTATTTTACTTCACATCACTAGTTTCAGACATTGGTTGAACATAGCAACAAAATAGTTACTATGTTAATATGATTTTAATGCAGCATTGATCAGGTCCTGGCATGCTGTAAGCCATATAGGACTATACTTATACAGTAGCATTATTAGAGGACTATACTCAGGAACTAACAATCAAGTCCATTCATTTAAGGGGGAATAAGGGACACATTAAAACAGACAGAATAACAATGCATTTACAAATTTAATAATCAGAAGACCAATAACTAAAAACAATTATTCCAACAGGAATTGAAATCCTTCATGTTTTTATTATATTTACAAAAGATTAAGTGGGCATTTAAAATGGATGGATGGATAACAAACATTACATGTGATCACCTCGGTTCCACACCAAAGTCCAAATTAATTTCCCATTATTTTCCCAAAGTAATAATGTTTAAATGTTGTTTTCCTCAACAAATAAAAAATAGTATTTGTTTAATTATAAAAAATGTATCAGACATCTGGTCAATTTTGTACAAGAAAAATAGCAAAACATGATTAATCTTTTGCTGCTGTATGAAAAAACAAATAACCCGAACGGTGAGTGCTTAAGTGCGATGACACACTAAGAACAATGCAAACATACAGACAAGGAAAAAACTGAGACCACAGCACAACAATATATATATATATATATATATTGTTAAATTATCCAGCCTTTATAAAATCCAATTTTTTGATAGATTAATGTAAATCAGTGTGAAACTGACAGTAAATGGTGTAGTAATATATTAAATATATATGAACATTAAAAACACAATTTAGAACAATCACACAAGACTCAGCTCTACCTCCAAGGGAAGTAATTTTGTTGTGCGCAGGCACAGAACCCAACGGTAGGACGTTTTGACAGGTAGGATTTTGCAAAAATTGTTATTGCTATGCTGTGATGGGCTGGCCCCCTGTCCAAGGTTGTTCCCTGCCTTGTGCCCATTGCTTCCAAGTAGGCTCCGGACCCCCCGTGACCCAGTAGGATAAGCAGGTATAGAAAATGGATGGATGGATGGATGTTATTGCTATGTAATTGTTAGGGTTTGGCTGGCACTGGATATCGGTATTGGAGCAGATTGTTGAGTTGCCCATCCCTAGTTTCCACTGAGCAAATTAAAGATTATAATCATGCTTTGATTTACTATGGCGATTCAGCTGGCTGGCACTATGCATGTGATTATTGAAAATGAATCAACACCTTTCACATTCACTAGTAGCAAAAGTAGTGAAATTTAAGAAATGTAGTACAGTTTGCAGTAATGCAGTTTATGCAACACTCATGACATAACAAGAACTGGTGTGGCTTTAAGTGGATATGAGTACAACCAGTCAGATAAAATTTGAAGTTCTAGTACCGCTGGAGATATAAAAATCTAGTGCACTTTAAATTTGATTTCAACAATGCACACAAAATGACTGAATTCTGTAATTAAATCAAAAGGTGCTTCAACAAGATATTAGTTTAAGGGAGTGCACACTTACGCAACCAGCTTATTGTATGTTTTTTATTTATATTTTTCAGCGTAACAGATTTATTCATTTTTCAATGGAATTGTACAGACCATAGGTCACATTAGTGGTGGGAAAAGTTCGGAAATGATTTAATGTGGTCTCATTTTTTTTTTTTTTTACATCACCAAAACTGGGCATTTTAACAGGGGTGTGTATTCACTATATGCAGGTAAGAGCAAATTTGGGGGTGACAGCTCAGGGTCAGCCAGTGTGTAGCACCAGGGGAGCTGTGGGTTAAGGGCCATGGGTCCACAGACATGTGACTGCTCAGCCAAGGCTTGAACTGGCGATATTCCGATCACAGGCACAAAGGGTCAGCCTGCTGAGCCTCTCGTTTGCTGCTACGTGGTGCTGCAGCTTCTGCTTTAGGAGAATGTGTTAATAAAAGAAATCAGGTGTAGAGCTTCAGCCAGACAGTTGTTTTTATGAAGCAGTAATAAGATCCATGAAATACTTTTTAACATCACATTCATAAGGTCAAATGTCTGCAATCACCCCTGACTTTCACTACTGCCACTAAGTGGCGTTGATTCAGTTTTGAGGAGATCTGTCTCATAGTTTTACCAGTTGCAGTAGTTCATGCATACACTATGTTCCTTCACTGAAAAAGTTCCTCCAAATAATTTTTGAGTGACCGAACTAACGGCACCATGGGCAATTTGGCAACTCTAACCGTACCATGTTTTATACAGTGCTGGAGGGACCAGAGAACCCAGAAGAAGCCCCATGAGAGCACAGAGACACGCAAACCCGGAACACATGGATCCAGGGCAGACACTCAACTCCCAGGCCCAGAGATGTGAGGTAATACTGCTAACAACTACACCACCACGCTGCCCCCAGTTTAAAGCAATATTTAGTTTAAATATTTTAAGTTGAATGAACCAGCTTTATTTGAATTGTGTATTCACTGTTTTTGTTCATCTTAATTTTAACTGTCACTTTTAACTGCAACTTTGCAAGATGTGATCAAGCACAGTTATATCAGAAGACACTTTTCACAAAACAACAGTTGAGAAAATAGGCAAGTCAAGGACACTCTAATATCTGGAAATCATTAGGGGTCCATCTCTCTCCCTCAGCTAGGTTACCCCAAAGTGCACCACCAGTTTGACCAGTATCAAGTATGGCTGCCTCCGTCACAGAAACTTGGAGATGGAATGATTTGTGACTACAGGCATGTGTAGCTAGAGATGACCTGCTCCAGGGCTGTGAAGCTGTCCAGAAAGTCCTCCTCTGAGATTCCAAACCTCGTGTATTGATGAATATAGGCTCTGCAGGACCAGAGATAAACAGTTTACATTCTGCACGTCACTCGCCGTTAATTAGCAAACAAGCTGTTTACAAGCAGCAAGTCCAGTGGGTGCTAAACTATATATATAGCTTATATATATATAAATATATATATATACACACACACACACACACACACACACACACACACACACACGGTACTTATTTGTAGGACAAAAGGATGTAGTTTGGACAACGGTATCTTCCAAATACAGTAAAGACAACCTTTCCCTTTTGTTCAGTTACTCCAGTAGACATGTATTACTTCTTTGTGTGTACAAAGTGATTAAAAGTGTCTCATACAATGTTGTGTTTAATCATATATGCAGCTCAGCTGTGTTGCATCACCATAAAAACATCCTTACCTGGAGGCAAACATGTTCCATGCTTTTCCCACCATCTTGTTCAAGGGTTGCAGGAGAGACTGACTGTTGCTGATCAGAGTGGCAGATTTCTCATATCCATTAAAAGGCATGAGGGAACTCCATGTTCTGAAAGCAGCCTCTGGTGGCAGCCAGGAGGAATACAGGCCAGGGTGCAAAAAGGCCCCTGTGCCAAAGACAGACATAGCATAAATTATGCTAATTGCGGTCTCAGAAGGAGCGATGCATGAAGTTATATTAATATTGGCACAAACACTAACTAAAGGTTTGGTGTTTCATCAGAGCATAAAGATCCTCACTGGGTGAAAGCTTTCTTACCTGAGTCAGCACAGGACACATCCTTCCCTCGCAATATCAGCAGATTAGCAAGAGAAGTGTTAAATTGCAGTTGCTTGATTTCTCCTGTTCGTTCTGCTCCCTGTCTCACAGGGGGAACACACACCTGCCAATCAATTCCTATGAAGGAAAACAATAACAGTGGGCAACTAGGGGGGGGGGGGGTGTTGAAAAGCAGGAACTTCGCCTGATTGTATGTCCTAGGTGGTAGTTCCTGATTTTTTTTTCAGTTCCAGTGCTAACAAAGAGACAGAAGTAGTGTAGCAAAAATTTAGCTGATGGAATTATTGTTGTATCTCCATTACATTAAATGTGTTGATAAATACCTATTTTACTTGTCTTCATATTACAGCACTGGAAAATCTGATCAATAACCAATTTAATTTGTCTAATATCGCTGCAGTAGTATTGTTTTTCGGCAAGATGCAATGAGGTGGTCCTTGCCTTCCTCCATTCTGGCGTTAGCAATGAGCATCTGCCGCAGGTGCTTGAGCAGGCCAGGCCAGGTGAAGGAGCTGTAGGCCAAGGAAGAGCTGGACATGTGGGGGATGGCACTCAGGCTGAGAAGTTTGTACTCAGCATGACACGCCAGGCTGCTCATGAGATCACCTGAGCACAAGGAACACACATTACTGTATCATGGCTATATAAAACATGTGCACACTGGTGTGCTTGTGACTAAATAATGAAAGGCATGCTCACCCATTGGGTTTCGGCTGTAATCGCTCTGTGTTCCTCCCACATCTGCCGGCTGAAGCACACTACCCAGTTGGTGAGCAATGATCTTGTTGATGTCGCTGAAGGAAATGTGCTTGATGTTCATGAGCTGAGCACAGATCTTGTGCACTGTGTCATTCTCGTGAACCAACATGCCATCAGATAACTGGTACAGATGGGATAGCGTAAGCACAGAGTTATAGTTCTGGACAATCACCTAGGATACAAAAGAAAGCAAATATAAATTTCCTGCTCAAAATTAATTGCTGGAATTGCTTTTGCAACAAACACTTCAAGGTGTCATAACTTCTGAAATGCTACATAATATATTATAGTTATATTATTTTAATATAAAATTAAATGTTCACATGATTTGAATTGGTTTAGCACCAGATAGCTAGATAAAACCAAACACTCAGTACGTTTACATGCATAGCTAAGTTGAGCTACAGTTATAGCTGGACTACGCCATTTATTCGGACTGCTGTCCTTGTCCTAGTATACATGCATGGGAGGGGAATCGATTTATTGACCAAAGTATGTTTGTTACCGCTACGACAGGTAGCGATATGGCTCCTATGGCTTTTACGGATTGACCTATTACATCAGAGATGTAAAGATTGACCAAATTATTAATAATGGATGCGTGGACAAATGAAGTGACGCAAGTTTTATTTGCGATCTGGTTGGAAGAACAGATGCAACAAGATCAGGATAGCATATCAAGAAATAAAGTATTTTGTATAATAAACTATGACAGCACAGTAGTTTTAGCGAGACTTAAACTTCCTGTGCTACAATATCCATGTCAAATAGAAGGGAAGAAAAAGCTAGATCTTAATCTAACTGACTTATGATGTAAGAATTCCATAACATGCTATGTTGGTATTGGTATCACACGTTGTCCAGCCCTATAATATAATACAGCAATTTTCCGAATTCAGTATAAAATACCCCGCTTCACATTGTAATGTCATTTGGCACTGGTACCAGGTTTTGCACCAGTGGAAAACCAACACAACCAGAAATAGTGGCAAACAAGTAACTTTATCTTGCCTGATAGCAGAACTGAATAGTTAAACATTAATCACTCTTGTTTAAAGAAATAAACACATATTTTTGTATTTTCTGCTAAAATTCTCTCTTGGCAGTACAAGGCCAATTGCGGTAGAGAGAACTTTTGTATCAGTAATGAGAACTTAGTCATTCACACTATATACTGAAATACTTCTATAGGAAGTATCAATTATTATCAATTATTAATTTTGCTGTTATTTATTAGTTGCTGATATTTTGCTTTATGACGTTCATTGCATACATTTAGTAAGAGAAAAAAAAGCTTTAGTGATGGCTAGGATGACAAAATTCAGAACTCAGAACTGCTGGTCGACTACAAATGTTCATCTTATTCTCCTTGTGAGGACCATCCTTTGACCATTACTAATGCTGCTAATGCTATGCCTAAACCAAAACCTAGGGCTGGGTGATGTGGACCAAAAATTATATCTCGATATTTTTTTTTAGCCGAATGGCAATATATGATATATATCTCGATAATTTTTTCCATAAGGTAATAAGAAATAGTTCCAAGTCAGAGCCAAATGTCCCCAATGTCACACGGGCACTTTTATTAGACAGATGTACATGAAAAAATGACTCAAAAATAAATAAGTAAATAAATAACTACTGGCATATATTATTTTACCAAATAGTTCCTCTTTGCTAGCTTGCCTCCTGTCTGTGTGTGTCTCCATATTGTTCCTGTATACAGGACTAATGAGTGTGGGGAAGGGGCAGGTTGTGTTCAGAGAGGGCGAGAGGTAGGACAGGACAGGGTGAAGTTGTGCAAGAGTCAGACAGAGGAGAAACTGGTGGCTCGATGGGTATAATTTTAAAGCAGCATACACTATATCGAACGATATTATCTGAACCTATATCTTGTATGAAAATACATCGATATATCTTTAAAAGATTAATACATCACCCAGCCCTACTAAAACCTAACCCTAGATTAATGAGAAGTAAACTTTTTGGCTCTTAATTTCATTTAAAAAATCAGCACTTTCCATACAAGGCCAAATTTGTCAGATTTTACAATCCTTCTGAGTACATCTGGGCATTATAGTGTGTGTAATACACTGGAATTGGAAGCTGCATAGCGAGGGTAGCAGGAAGTGTTGTGGTGATGACAGGACAAAACTATGATGATGTCTTTTGTATGTTCTCTGTTTTAGCCAAGGTATGTTATGTAGTTTTGAAACAAAATAAACTTGATTGAACTTAAATTTAAAAATAGTTGTTTGCTTTTAAATGCATATGAGGAATCTATATTTTATGCTCCTTCAGGTTTGCCACATTATTTAAGAAATGTATCACATTTCATTCACAGGCTTGCGGTAATGAGATTTTTAAGCACTTTTTGGGAAATACAGACGCTCCTCTACTTACAAATGAGATACGTTCTATCTATTTATCCGGTGACTTTGAAGCAGTTTGCATGATAAATTTAGCAGAATAAAAATATTGCAGTGTAAAGAAAATATTATCACAAGCATACCTTATACACTCTCCACACCTCTTCAAAAAAAACCCCAACACATTAAATCCTCCTAGAATTTCACCAAAATCCTTACCATACATTTCACCGACTGGCTATGAGACTACCACAGGCAGAATTGTAAATATATATGCATTCAGAAAATCACCACATGCCCCACACTTTTAGAATCAGTGATCCATAGAATTTTCCTGGGAAGTTTGCAAAAAGATCCACGGAATAAGTTCAGATGACAGATGGCTGTGATCACAAGATGGCGGATGAAGGCTCATTCTCAGCCACCTTGTCTTGGAGTTCCAGTTGTGCTGCCCTGTCACAGCAGTTACAGTTTTGTATCTGATGAAATGTGCATTTTCAGGTGATTCCCACCCACAAAATGTTTTTAAGTGGTAAGAAGACCCATCAAAGATCAAACTGCGTATATACTGTAATAACAACAGACTGAATCTTTTTATATGGGTAAGGCCCTAATAATCTCATCCTTCTCTTTGCTATCATTATTTGGTGCTGCATCAATGTTGGTGCAATTTGTCTCAAAGATTGACTAGTTCCAGACTTTCAACCTCACAACACGTCTGCAAAGGTTGAAGATCAGCAAAATAATTTTTGTGTTATCATGCTAATGGAATCAAATGTCTGAAACTAAACCTTTTTAATCAATACGTGTTGCTGCCCTCAATTTTGTGGAGATGTGTTTTAAAATTTAATCAATGCCAGTTTGTCACCCACACAACTTGCCTAGGGCTGGGTAACAAACTTTGGTAATTTTGTGGTAATGGAAAAAATGCTCCAATCCTATTGAGGATCTAAAAAAATTACCTTTCGATGCCAAGGTTTGATACCCAGCGTATTTCAGCATCTGTGAGCTCATAAGCACGCAGCATACTTGTGTAAAGATCAAAAATTGCTGCTGGCTGGCTGGCTAACGTAATGGATAGAATGATGGCTCATGTGTGTGATGATGTTTTTGTTCGTCGTATATTGAAAAAAAAAAATCTAAGAAATCAAGTATTGTGAAAAATGAAAAGTAGACAGTTCCAGACTGCGATCATTTAGTTGCATTTTGTGACCAATTTTGAGGAAAGTGCAGCTAAATTTTATAACTAGGTGCACCAGTGCAATTTGCAAATATACTTCTCATATAGTGGCTGACCAAATCATCGTATATCACATGAAACACCCAGAGAGACCAAGAATTGGTGTGTATGTGTTTGCATGTGTGTGTAAGCAAGACTATCTGAACTTGGTCTGACTGCAGTTCCTTGGAAGCACTATTGTGGAAGCGCTTACAGCGATAAAACTGGTGATTGCTTCACCACAAGCACTGATACTAACATGGAAGTTAAACGTGCAGAAAAAGAGACTGAATAGATGAAGTAGATGGAATATTTTTGTACCTCAGCAAAATTGAATAGCTTTTGCTTGTGTCTCCATATATGGCCAGTGCCAACCCATGAAACATGCAACATCTTACGCTATTTTTCATTCTGTGGAAAAAGTCAATCTGCTGGCCTGATTTTAAATTATAAACACATTGCAGGTTGTATAAGAAAAATAGAAATAAAGGGCTGTGTCTCATTAGGATGGCGATCGATCCCCCCAGTGACTAACCAATAACTAACAAAACAACTTGCTCAAATAAAAGATTTGTGCTCTAATGTTTAATGTATTTTTGTTGTGGTTGAAATTGATTTAAAAACATATTGGTATTGAAAAAAGAACTGTTTGGGATCCAATACCATAATCAAAGTGTCCTTTGGAAATTGGTATCGAAAAATTTTGAAGGACGCCAAGCCCAAAATATACTACACCAGGGGTATCAAACTGCAGTCCTGGGGGGCCATAGCCCTGTGTAGCTTAGTTCTTACCCCGCTCCACCACAAATAATTCAGCTCAACAGCTATGTGGTAATTAGCACAAGGGGTTGAATCAGGTGTGTTTAACGAGGAGAAACCCAAAAATGTGCAGGGCTCCGGCCCCCCAGGACTGGAGTCGGACACCTGTGTACTACACATTTTGAAAAATCATTGGTGTCAATCGATTAAAAGAATTGACCCAGTAAATCACAATAATAAGCTGTGATTAATCATGATGATACCTTATTTCTCTTTTACTTTTAATGTGAAGTTTTTCTACCGACCTGAGGCTCACTCATTATTTAGGCCCTTATCTGCTATGCTCCATATTCCTCCCACCAAATTGCTGAGTAATTGAGAAAGCAAATTTTCATCAATGTTTTTTTTTTTTTTAAATCGAGCAATAAAGTTTCACCAAGTAATCATGACAGCTCAAATACACAGTGGGGCCCAAAACCCTGACACCATATCAAAAATACTTTAATGTAAACCTGGAAATAATCAGAACAATGTAAAAATAAGTTATGGCACTCACCAGAATGAAGAAATATTTAAAATTCTGCACTATTTCTAAGTCTGCAAACAACTTTAAGCAAATTTGTAGGACTGACCAGGTTAACTCATTTAAACAAATGGTCAAAATCTTGATTTTCATCCCTTCCATTAAAACACACATTCAGGTGACATTTAGGTAGATTTAATCTACAGTACATGTCAGAGGCTTGTTCAAGTAAATCATACTTGTAGCCATTGTTTACCGATTATAAACATGAATGTGTCTTAAATTTTGTGCAGAACACTGCTTATTGAGTAGCACTGTGAGAGTGAGGAACACGGCATTAAAACTGGGTGAAAGTCAGAGGCAAAATTTTTAGTCTAGGGAAAGAGCGCCTTTCACAGCGCCAAATCAGGTTGAAGGTTTCTTGGGCTATGAACAGTATAGTGTACAGCAGTAGATGTAGACAATGAAATCAGTGCTAATTAAACTACTTTTGTAAACCGAAAGCCATTTCATTTTATTAATACACAAGTCATCTGTGATGCCGACATGACATTGACATGATTTTTTTCATTTTGAGTTTCGCATACCACATTAGTCTCCACATCTCCCAACTGCTCTAACACAACACAGCATAACAGTGCAATGCTTTATGTTTAAGTCTGAGGGTGAAGATGTGGGTTTGTCTCTGACGGCTACAGTCACACTGGCCCTGAGTACAGTGAGTCTCTCTCTATATTCAGATCAGTTTTATGAGTGTGATGTTTTTGTAGAGGTGACGGAATTTGTTGTAGTGCAGCAGAAATGTATTGCCATTCAACACACTTTTTAAGATTATGCAATCATAATAAAGGTCAAAGTATGATATGCAGTTTGGTATGCAATATGAAAGGCTAAATAGTGCAAAAGTGCTAAAAACAGCTGTGCAATATATACATATATAATAAATAAATCATTTGAAAATGTACTTCTAAACATTTTCTTGTTTGAGATAAATGTGATTAGACCCAGAAATATAACATTTTGTTGTGGTCCTACCACACACTTTTTGGGCTTTTAATTACAGCTGCTATCATCTGCCTTTGCAACCAGAAAGGCTCTATTTGCATATTATACAAACATTCAGTTCATTGGCATTGGTTATTCATGGGTGGCATCTGGGCAGGATCTCGGGCTCCAGTCAATGAAAAAGGGAAAGAACCGAAAGTACCGGATCAAAAATATGGTACTTGGTGTGGTGGAAGAGCGCCCCTACATATATATGTTGACAATATGCCAATAAGCATTTGTTAAGTTTTGTAGTACACATGTCTACAGATGCACTGCCCTTGGTTTAGATCTGTTCTTACCTGTCTTTGTGTTTGCATATTCAATAATAAATTTCAAAACTATTTGTTTTGCCTGCTGAATATATACACACAGCCATGGAAAAAAATTAAGAGACCACAACGTCTGGGTGTGCATCTGTGTATAATATGTATTTTTTTGCAAAATGCAGCTTGTTTCTTCTCTGTTTCTAATTAATGAAGGGCTTCTTCCTTGCTTCATAGGGCTTCAGTCCTACATCTTAGAAATTTTGAACCTGGGAGCAACCTGCTGCTCAGCATAGCATTCTGGCAGCAGAACCACCATGAAGCCAGGATTTAAAAATACAGATTTAAAAATATAGAGTGGTCTCTTCATTTTTTCTGCAACTGTATACACACACATACACTAATTTTTCTTAATTAAATCTGGAGTTCCTATTTCTCTAATGTCACATTATGAGTACTGCATGTTTTTATACTGAATAGGCCTTCAAATAGTCTATTGCTCCTTACCTCACCAGTATTATAGGGCCAGGTCAGGTGATTGAGGATAAAGGAATGTGGGTACATGTCTCGGAGACATTGGGTGATATAAGTGCCCATGCCAGAGCCAGTGCCTCCAGCTACGCTCATCATGGTCAGAATGCCTGCCAACCTGTCACAGCGCTCCACCTCTCTTCGGACCAGCTCAACCACAGCCTCCTCATGCTGGGGGCCATGAACACAGAACCTGTAAGAAACAGTGCCAATGTGCAATATAAAAATACAATGCCAATGTTTACTGCTCTTTTATGGTGGAAATGTATACACTTCCAAGTTCTTAAGACCGGCATAGAAGAAAATATTTAACTGACCAACAGTAGTAAGATGAAGTATAACTTGACCACAGCAGGTCAGTAAATTACAGAACACCATTGGAAACAGTACATGTGATACTCTCCTATGTAACTGAAATACCTGTTGATTTACAATATAAATAACGAAGCCAAGGTATCACGGTAGCTCACGGGTTTCACTATGGCTTCATACCTTAAACGCTGTGTCAATTATGCCCTTTAACAGCTGTGTGTGCTCTGAATTTGCGTGTTCTTATGTTCATGTAGATTTCTGGGAACCCGGGGTTCTTCCTCCAGTCTAAAAACACGCCTTTAGGTGAAATTGTGTCTCTGAATTGCCCTTACTACGTAATTTTGTGAGTTTGGCATCCAGTCTTGAGTGCCCCATCTAAGATCCTGTGCTTCCTGAGACTCCAGGCTCAGCACAATACTTTCCTTGATAACAGGTATGGATGATCAATGGATGGATAACTACCTGATGACATCCTTACCCTTTGGCCCAGTTGTTTCCCGAGCCTTGTTTTTCACAGAAGAAAGACCCATCACCATACTTCCACAGGTCAGATTTTGCTGCTGTTGCAATGGCATGATTAATAACTTTGGGTTCCATGTCAATAAGGACTGCCCGTGCAGCAAGTTCTGTGTAATAAAATAAAACACACATTAATTGTGTTACTGAGAATGAACCAGCAGAATGAAAGAATCAGTTTATACACACCCATTGACATATATCAGTTTATACACACCCATTGACATATACCACCATTGACATATATCAGTTTATACACACCCATTGACATATACCACCTAGATCATCAGTCTGAGTTGTGTTGTCCATGTGGCTCTGATTTATCCAAGTCCTTTTTGCTCATATCACTGCACCTGAACTCTACCTTTCATTTTGGTAGTAGTGAGCCCACATAATAGCTCTATGTTGTCATTTCGGCTTTACTCCAGCCAGGTTACATGGATGGCCCTCCAAGTGTTCACCAGGAAACACTACCCTTAGCTTACTTAGCTGGAGGGGTGAATCAAGGCAATTCTCTTCTGAGCAGGGCACACAAAATCATTAGGGTGAGTGCTGACCTCCAGATATGGTGTGTCTTGTTCCCACTCCTGTCAGTGACTTGCATGGACAGGGTATTACATGGATGGCAGAGCATCTCCTATGGAAGGCTAGAGGTGACACCACTGCTCGAACTAAGCCTCGAGAGACTAAGACTAACAAATGGATTAGATTGAGGTCTACAGCCTTGAAGACAATTAACAACTCCATGACGATGAGGCTTAAGCTACGACGGATGAAACTCACAGGTCAATGTGTTCTAGGACTGCATGATATCACATCATAATTACATGGTGCACACAATCAACACCAGGGCATTAGGTGAATGGCATTAACATTTATCAGGGTGCCAGCTTTTCAGTACAATACAGGCTTTTACTAATGCTCACAATTTGGTAAGCAGATTAATAGCATGCCTACAATATTAATGAGAGGTGTATTGTGATGCCAAAAGTAAGCAATCTGTACATAAATTTGGCATATCATTATATTTAATAAATGTTAGTTCTGATTAATGAGATTATTTTGAAGAATTCCTGCAGTGTTATACTTTTAAAGAACACCACTTTCTCTCATACGGCAGTCAGGCATGTTGCATGGAAAGTATAATCAATTCTTAAGCCATTGATGTCAACCAATCAGGTGTTCTGGCGCCTATTAAGGTCGCAATTAAAAAGATCTCACTTAAGCAATCTCCTAAGAGTCTGTTCGAGAAACACAAGTAGGAAAGCAAATACCTTTTGAAAGATATATCTTTAGAGTCTTGGTAAGAAGGTAAGAGTCACCATTATCGAGAAATGATGCTACCTACTCAGCTGCCAAGGAAGCCATTCTGGGCATGTCCCACTTACAGACGCAGGAGACTACACCTACCACTTAGGTTAGAAATGAGTGGGACTTCATTAGAATGAGCTAGTTTACGGCCTCTGTAAGGGAAATGGGGTCAGATATGTTTCGCATGCTGCCACTATATAACCCTTACGAGTAAAAAGGTATTAAAAAGATTAAAACATTTGGCATCGATTGATTAGATAGTTGTTCATAATTTTATTATTAATTATTGACACATATTATTATTATTATTATTATTAATTTTATTTTTAACAAATCCATGCCTGTTAAAAAAAAAAATACCTCCGGTCTGCTCCTCCCGGAAGAATCGGTCCAGGGCGCAAGCATAATAGGTCTTCCCCTGTACTCCCGGGCAGTTTTTCTGAGCATTAAAGGCATCGTTGCTTACGACATTCAGCAGCTCCTGGCCAATCTGGTTTCCACACTGCCCGAGATTTAATGTCACAACAGACATCTCCACAGCTGAATTCTATGAATATAAGAGATAAGTTCCTTTTCATACGAAAAAATACGCTATCGTTTCCATTAGGTAAGGTCACAACAGTTACAAACCTGTCCCGATTATAATTCCTCCAGATTTTCGAAACCAATAATTAACAAAAACCTTCTGACGTTTAAATTAGTATGTTATTTAAATAAAAAAATGTATGGCGTCATGAAGCATTATTATCCAACAAGTTTAATTCAAGAAAGCAGTGTTTAGCTGCTATCTGACGTTCAGTAATTTAAGATGAAATTTATGAAGATGAATATCGAATTTATCGCTGAAAATAAAAACTTAATTGGACTGGCCTGTTTTCCTGTATCCGATGTGTTTTCATACGGTCACGACACTTGCTGTAATACACTAAGGATAAATAATAGCCACCAGCACATAACTGCTTTTAAAATGTTCAAAACAAAACGCGCTTCAAATATACCTTTACTGCGCATGCTCTTGTGTAAAGATGCGCAGGCGCACATGGAGATTGCCAGATTCGCATGCGCATATGTACTATGCATGAACCGGAACCAGAAGACTGACAGGCGGCACAGATCTTGCGGCGTGTTTCCGCACTCGAAAACACAACGCCGCATTCATTGTTTTGTACTTTATTGCAATGTAAAAATAGTATGACGAAAACACCATTGACAAATGACAACAAAGAAACAAAAAAGAAAAGAGAGCAGCTACAACAGGGAAAGAGGCACTGATGCAAATATTATAGTTAATCGATCTTCACTATTTTAACTTTAGCTTTAGAGTTTGATCATAGTCTAATAGTTGAAAATACTGTCAATTAAAAAAAACTGAACTGCAAAAAAGCTTTTCTGTTGCGACATTAAAATTAAACTTGGCAAGTAAATGATAAAAATAACAGCGTATTCCTGCTGGATTTTCGGTGTGGAGGGTATGCACATGACGCCACAGTAGGCGGAAGTCATTGCGGTAATACCCTTTGGGTGGCAGAAAGACTTGAGTGGCAACATTGGTGTTCAGCTTGAATGCTACGAAAACGCGCTTGAAATGGGGAAGAGCTGTTGTGCGATTGATTGTACAAATCGATATAGCAAGAAATCGGAGCTATCTTTTTACAGACTGCCGAAAAATGAAGAAAGGAGGATCAAATGGATCGCTGCAATGCGCAGAAACAACTGGAATCCAACATCTGAAACGTGGGTTTGCGGTTCTCATTTCGTGTCAGGTATGTTGAATTTTTGGGTAAATACCTTAGGTTATATTCTGTATCGACCACTCATCAGTTAAATGTTTATCATTATTCATTTCTATTCTGTGTAACTAAACATTTTATGAGCATTTATTTAAAAACATCGACGATGATTTGCCGCGTGCTATGCAAACAAAGTGGGGGGTGGTTAGTGTTTGCTTCCTTTGTAATCCTACTTCGTGGAATACGCGAGTCAAATGTAAGTAATGATGAAACCATGTAAATAAATTAACATTATATGACTAGTAAAACTTTTTGTTTCAGGAAAAAAGAGTGATAATCCTCTACACCCTGACTATGTGCCAAGTATATTTAGTTTCACCTCTGCTGCTGATCAGAATCTGGCTGTCAACAACCTGGAAAAATATCTACGATCTCAAGAAGTTTGTAAAAAAAGACATGTCAGCAGAATTAGAGAACTAGCTGCGACAGCTCTTCTGAACCTGCACCAAAGTCCTGCATCACAAGCAGGGGCACGCGCCGTAGAAGTCCAAGACACTGGGGTCCAGACAGAGGAGACGCACAATGACATCAGCTCCTTGCATGAACAGATTAAATCTTTATGTACTGAATGCTATTCACTGAGGGAGAAGGTTCACAAATTAGAAAGTGAGTTGAAGCGTCATACTCTTGACCCTTCACAATTTGATGACAAAAAGATGAGATTGTTCACAGGATTACCCAATTTACAGGCTTTCATGTTATTGTTCAGCAGTGTGTCATCAGTTCTTTCTGCTACTGCAGAAAAGTCCCTCAAACCTACTCAGGAACTTCTCCTTACACTGATGAAACTGCGCCTCAATCTGTCTGAGGAATTTTTAGGCCACCTCTTTGGGATTAATCAGTCAACAGTTTCAAGAATCTTTTGCCATTGGATACATGTCACAGTTGACAAACTTCAATTGACGACCGCCACCGAGTTTACCTAAACAGAAAGATCAGGCAGTTCACAGCAAGAATGTTTTTTATTGTATTTTTTTTAAATGGCAAAATGTACGTGATTTTACCTTTGAATATTGTGGATGATTTTATTTTCTTGTGGAGACATATTATTTGGGCTTACTGAAAATCAAATGTTTTGATGTCATATATATCTGATAAATCTCAACATTTTAATTGTTTCATATGCACAAGTTTAAATTTCTCCATAGGACAGCTTGTTTTCATTCAAGAAAGAAATTGAACATTTATATATTTCATGTAGGCCCTCTGAATAAAAAAGTGATTAAAACTTTAAAAACATATATTTTCTTCCAAATATTTCTTTACAACTGTATTTTGTACCCCCTAACATGTGTTGGCTTGCTATAGATTTGTTGTTGTTTAATAATAAAAAAGCGAGTGTCTGTTTAAAGACCTAATGCTTGTTATTGACGATTTGAAACCACTTGGATAACGTCTACACATTACCCTTTGCTTTTTGTGACATTCTGTTAGCCAACATAAAAAGCACAAATAAGATAGCACAACTGCTCTTGTTTTAATTACGTTGATTGTGAAAAGATGTTTTACTAAAACTGATGCAGTGATCAATACATAAAGGAATGTGATGTCAAGGCCACTGAAAACATTTTTTGTTTGTCCATGTTATATCACACACTGCCGTTCAGGCTACCTGCCTTTACCTATGATGAGTGTACCATGTTGGCTGTAGTCTGAGTCTCTCCGCAGCACAGACCTTCTGGTATCAGTCTCCACGGGCCTCCCCGACTTCCTTCAGGCCAGACTTAATTGTTGTGGGGCCCACTACTCACTCCAACAGTACTGTTAACAGCACTCAAATTTAAGATAGTTACTCCTGAATACTGACAATAGTGTCACCCTTATCAGAACACTGAAATAATATGGTCATTTGTTTCTGACATAGCTCAGTGCTTTTGCGCATGTGTAGAACGGATCGTGCTTCCGGGTATGGATCGGGCACCGACCCGCGAATCTCCAAAGGAGGAAACAGGAAGTAAATTAAAATGACGGGAAAGTCGTCTTCGAAATGTTTACACCGTACGTATATCAAGCGAAAAGCCCTCATCATGCGAAGTGTACTCTATAAAAAACCTGTTCGCCAATGAAGAAAATGGTTTAATATTTAAGTATACGTTACATTACAATTGAACGTCATTAAACGGCAGTCTACTGCTTAGTTAAATGAATAGGCTGTGTCGTACGATTAAACGATCATGAGTGCATGATAGGTACTCCGTTGTATTCCTCTAGATTGCTTAAAATGTGTAAATTTCTGGTTCTAGTTTGCAAATTGCTCATTCTAAGCTATATCTTAATTATATGTTTAAAATGCTAGTGCCTTTGAAGTCTTGGATGCATTCGTGTTGAAGTTTTATTGCATGTTTTTTATGTTTCATAGTCGAAAAACGAAACATGCCGAAAGCAGCCTAATATGACTCTATGGCCCTTGTGGTTTGAATCACCATGGCAAAGAAAAGAAACCTATCCGATCTGGTGGTGGCATGTGAATGGGCCGCTTGCACCTTCAAAGGTCAAACCATGGAGGAGCTCTGTGACCACATGTCACTTCATTTAAAGGAGCACCTGGGAGATGGGGATGCCATGGAAGAGCTAGGTGGGTGGAAAAATATTGCAAAATGCATGTGTGCGTGTGCATGCGCGTGCTTGTCTGTATGCGTATGTGTGTTCTCAGCGTTTCGGTCTTGACCATAAGGCTCTGGAGGCGTTTCCCTGAGCGCAGCCATTGGAACAGTTTACAGCATGGGTAGTGAGTGTCTCAGAATGTTGATGTCCTGCAGGGCAAGCAATTTTGTCCTGGTGATTCACTTTGTGCACAGTGTCAGCCTCTGCAAGGCTCTGTGGTCCTCAGAGCTCCAGCTGCCATAGCAGGCAGAGATTCTCCCACAAAGCACAGATCCAACAGTAACACTGTACAGGGTTTCTTGCAGTGCAGAGATGAATTTCCTCAGCTGCCTCAGGTGAAAGTAACTCCTCAGTTTGCTGCATCGGGGTGCATATGTGGGTTGTCCATGTCAGATCCTCAGAGAAGTGTACTATGACGAACCTATAGCTGCTAACTGAGTCCCAAAAATCTTGAGGTGTAATTCCTCTGCTGCTCCCTCCTGAAATCCATGGTCGATTCCTTGGTAAGCGATGTTCAGGTTCAAATTGTTAGCCTCACACCAGAGAGACAGGCTCTTCTGCCTCGTCCAGATATGCCATCTTATCCTGACTGGAGATCACATATACCATTTGATGATGGTGTTGGAGCTGTGTGCTATATGGTCAGATGTTTACAGGGAGTAAAGCAGAGGGCTCAGGACAAAGCCTTGTGGGACTGTTTGACTGGCAGAGTACTCTTTTGGCCATTTTCTTTTATGGTAGTGAAAATGGTTTGTCATGTTGTCATCCAATGTGCATATTTTTCAAATAACTGTTGTTTGCTCTGTGCTGGTTCTGGAAAATTCCAAAATACCAACATCAAACTATTTTTAGGGAGCAGTTCCTCCATGACATCCATACTGCTACATTGCCAAATATTAAATGTGCTGCATGTTGGGACAAGTGAGCAAAAAGGAGAGAAGACATCCAAGACACTACCTACTGTGTGCTGTTACTGGTTTATTGGTTTGTCAAAATGGATATGGCTGACAAAACAACATATGATGGGTGTATGAGCCAAAGAACTGCAACTGCTAGAATGGGCACTGTAGAATGATATTAACGATCTCTCTAAATACAGGTCATGGAGGCATTTTAATTGCTCATGATCCAATATTGTCAAATCGCATACCTGTGTGTGAGAGAGTATACATAAAACTTGTTTCACGTGTAAAACAGATTTATAAGATTCGTTTTTTTTTTGGTAAATATTTAATAAATATATTGTTATCCAAGCAGAAGTCGCTTCAGAGTTGTTTTATAAAATTTGTCTTTAAATAAATACAGCTATAGCCTTCAGTTCTCTGAGTGTTATGGTTTATATGCTAACCTGTGTGTCTCTGCTTTAATCCTTACAGTATTTCACTGCTGTTTTCTAATGCTTCCTTTAGATGACTTTGCATGCCTGTGGGATGGCTGCCAGTTTCTTGCCATGGGGAGTCCTGGTGAGCTGGTTGTGCACGCACACTTCCATATCTTCCATGCAAAGCTCAAGTTTATTGGAGCACAGCTGCTACAGTCCCACCCAGAGTTACCTAGCTGCACCCAGGATCTGCACAACAACAACCTGATCCCAGAACTGTCAGAAAGATTTCTGTGCCAGTGGGAACACTGTGATGTGAGTATGTTTCATTTAATATTGCGACCTGTATTCTAAGTGCACAAATGGTATGGGGTCTTCCGCATACGGAATACAATGCATATGATAATCCCAGCCGGTTGTCAGCGTAAAACATAGTTATTGTCTTTCACAGAGCACTTTTAACAATCCCGAGTGGTTCTACCGCCATGTGGACATGCATGCACACTGCACTGAGATGCAGCCTCTTGCCGATCAGCAACAGGCACTGTTCTGCAGTTGGAAAGGTAAATGATCATTAGCGGCAGAACAAATAGTGCTGTTCGTTTTAAAAACATGCTTTGTTTCCTCAGGATGCTCAGGATATTTGAATGCCTTACTTCATTGGTGCTTTTAACACTAGAAAGACTTGACCCAGTCAGTCTTTCTAGGTATATACTGCTGTAAAATACTAATTTCACCAGCAACTTCATTTGTGTTACCATG
>JAODUD010000036.1:16741343-16761498 GCA_026784285.1 Stomatorhinus walkeri
AGAACTTCAATGAGAAATAGCAGTGATTTTGTTTGATTTGGGTCAATTGACCCAGTCAGTCTTTCTAGTGTTAAAAAGTATTGAGATCCATTGATGATTTTATATTCCATAAGGAATGTTAAGGGTCATGACACTTAAAACCAAGAACACAGAATTAAATAATGCAGAAGGATTGTATGACCAAGCTTTTCTAAAGTGAATAAGCACAAGATAGTTAGTGGCTTTAAATCGTTTTGATAATCACACTTTTTAAATATAACATTTATCTGTTTAACAGCATTATTTTTTGGTTTCACAAAACGGGTAACAAAAAAAAGGATTCGATACTTTTTCAAGGCACAAATATTTTTTTTTGTTATTGGTTTTTAGTTATTGGTGAAGCCAGTGGGTTTTATGCTGCCGTGGCTTGATTTGAATTTTGAAAACTGAAGAAGAAAACGTGGAGCAAAAACTGCCTGTTTTTCTATATCCTGAAATGCCTTCTTTAAGATTAAGGACTGCATGCGGGAGCACCTGCGCAGCCATACAGGACACGGTTAGGTAACCCTAACACCGTTCTCTTTTTCCATAGGTTGTGATGCCTTCTTCAAGATTAAGTACCGTCTGCGGGAGCACCTGCGCAGTCACACGCAGGAGAGGCTGGTTGCATGCCCCACGTGTGGCTGCATGTTTTCCAGTAACACCAAGTTCTTTGACCACATCCACCGGCAAGCAGAGCCAGAAGGTAATGGGCCGTCTGTTCCACCAGTTCAGCTTTGCCTGTGTTTAAAGCTGGGACTCGGGTTGAAGATATTACACTAGCAGCAAAGGAAGAAATGCCTTAGGCCTTGACACAGGGACCCATTTCCCTTTATTCAGTCTTCAAAATTGGAAAGACTGGAGAACATGCCATTTAATGTATCGATTAAAGTATTGATTATTATTGTTATTATGAAGTAAGGCAGATGTGTGCTGATCTTCGTAAGTCAGGGAATGGCTACAAGAACATAGCTACTTGCCTAAACTTGCCCATATCTACTGTCAGAACAATAATTTAAAAGTTTAAAACAGCTGGAACTCTGACAAAGGCTGGACGAGGACCCAAGTTTATCTTGTCACCACACACAGTGAGGAGGATGGTAAGGGAGATAAAACGGTACTGGGACCGTGTGCTTCAGTCAGATGAGACTAAGAGTGAGTTTTTTTTTTGTAACTGTGGCACAAGTGATTTTATTAAAATTAATAATTTCTTAATGATGGATTTTTGGGGAAAAAATTACTTAAGATAAAGGTTAGATTTTTCTAATTCTTTTAGTGTGAGATTATGCTACTGCAATAAAAAAATATTATACTTACTGTTTTTGTGTTTGATTGCATGTATTTTTAAGCGTCCTTGATGGTGAGAAAGGTGTTCTATAAATAAAACTTATTATTACTATGTTATTATTATTGTCGTTGTTGACCCAAGCTTTAATTGCAATCTGATTAGAAGATCAGACTCAATGAGATCAGGCGGGTGTTCCACAAAGCAGAATTATTCTGTTAGCTGGGTTTAATTTAGCTGGAAGTCATGATTGTCCAGTAGAAATGCTCCTTACTTAAACCCTTATTGGATAATCATGTTTGTTTTTAATTGCAATAAATTTTGGGATATAGTTTTGTTGAAATACATTTTGGGATATTTATAAAGTTAAAAAGGAGTTCAAATTAAATTTCTCACAACAGGAAGGAAAATTATTATTTTTTTTTAAATGTACTACAAACCTTTGAAAACAAGCATCCATTAGAATCGCAAATCTTATGACAGAGTGAAATTGTTTTAGCAAAACTTAAACCCACCATGCTATAATGTCCGCACAGTATGAAGGTATGAAAGCCTGATCTCAGCCCAACTATCGTGGTCATTGCAATGTCAGAATTGCATGTGTGTAACATTTAGTGATGATATTAATATCGCATAGCCCTATAGTAGGTTTTGAATTCATTACAAGATAAACTGCCTTGCATTGTGATTATTGTTCTGTGCAAGTACCAGTTTTTCATGCCAGTGGAAAACAAGACGTGCCACTGACCTTTCTACTGTTTTGAAATACCAAAAGTTCAGTACCTGGTGCAATAGAAAACTACCTTTCAATGGGGTGAGTAGGTGATGGGGCTGTCCAGTGAACACGTTGTCAACCTTCTGACAGCTCCCTGTCTAATTTAGTAATACAGTATTATTATATTATTAATGCATACTCCTCCTGCACTCCCCAATCTCTACAGTTTCTAGTGGATGGATCAACTGGAAATGTAGGTAATATGTGTGTGTAATGGTTTGTCGTGCACTGTGGGGGTGCTGTAGCTGAAGAACGTAAGTTGTTGAACGGGCATCAGACGAGTCTTTTTCAGAAGTTGGAACCTTAAGTCACAGGCTAATGAGAGAACATATTCTTAATAGGTTTACCAGGCTTTAATGAGACTTGATTTTCAGCAGAGGTATTAAACTTAAGATATATTTTTTTAACGGTATTTAGTTGAATCTTCTGGTCTTTGCAGAATCCTTTGTGTGTGAGCACTGTGGCAAACGCTTTGCCAACGAGAGGCTTCTGAGAGACCATGTTCGTCAGCATGGTGAGGGAGACCCCACACTATTCTCTTATACCACTATAAACATAATGAATAATATATCATGTAGTAAGAGAGATTATTCAGTCAGGAAGAGCAGCATTTAGCTTTTTTGTCTCTAATCCTTTTGGCATGTGTTGTAGGTGACTGGGGGTTGTGAAACACGCATAGAAATGAAACAAAATTTGTAAAACCTATTGTGTCAGTTTTGTTGTTGTTGTGATTGGGACATGGGACAGAACTGTAGTGCTTCACGGTAGCTGTTACATGTTGAGGGAAAATGCTAAGAAATTGTGACTTTTTTTTCCTACTGTTGTATAGTGAACCACATTAAGTGTCCTCTGTGTGACATGACCTGTACTTCTTTGGCATCCTTGAAGACTCACATCAAGTTTCGGCACTGTGATGAGCGTCCATTTTCCTGTGACTTCTGTGAGAGCAGGTGATTGAGTTCCGGTCATCTACCAGAACCTGTACCTTTGTGTTCAACTGCCCAGCATTATTTTTCAGCTTTGCTGCAAATGACGATATGTGCAAATCCATGCCACTACCTTCTCCCGTGTGAATAACATTTTTTGCCATTCCTCTCCAGCTTCAAGAATCAGCATGACCTGAGGAAGCACATGGAGACTCACAATGAGGGAGCTGCTTTTCACTGCAGCGTAGCAGGGTGTGGCTACTCCTCTCGTATGGCCCATACTATGAACCAACACTACAAGAGGGCGCACGAGGTTAGCCTGCATGCTGCTCTGCAAAACCCACATACGTGAATTATGGCTGTCACTATTGATTCATCAAGAATCTACTGATTTTAATCTGACAATTCATCCATCCATCCATTTTTTGTAACCAATTCTCCATTTACATGGCAGTTATGCTGTAGTTATATGTTTCTGCATTGCAAAACTTCAGACAACTGCGTTTTCCTGCACTTTTAATATGAAGTGCTTCCACATAACTGAGGCCGTCTTCCTTCCGCCTTATTGCCAAGTAATCGAGAACGAAAATTTTAACTGAAGTTAAATGAGTAATCATAGCTCTAATACAAATATTACAACAGTATTACATGACTAATTCCTAAAATCCTGTATTTTTATAGTGCCTGAGGACAATAACTCTTCAGATTAATATTGGACTAATTTAGCAGCGTGGATGCCAGTGTTTCCACTTGAAAACTCTGTTTCCAGTAGAAATGAGCCTTAGCAATCTAGGCTGGTAATTTAAAGAGTTGTGGTATTCTCCACAGGGTGATATGGTGTCTAAGTACAAATGCCATCTGTGTGACAAGAGCTTTTCCTGGTGCTATACACTGACCCTTCACCTGCGGAAGAAGCATGACCTCAAGTGGCCCTCTGGACACTCCCGCTTCAGGTGGGTGATCTGTGAGTGACATTTGACTTTGTTATAACTAAGGATGCACTGACTGTTCGGCTAGTGACTAGAAATTGGTGATTTTTGCCGTAATCAGCGCTTACCAGCAATCATGCAAATAAATATGGCCAATTTTAAGAGCTGATTTTTTTTGTGGCATACAAGTACTACAAATAGCACATTATAATAGTGACCAAATGCCCTTTTTTCCTGGACTTTTCCTCTTTTTTCGGGACCTAAAAATGCCTGAAATGTCTGGGGTTTCACTTGGCTTCATGTTGACATTTGCGTCCTGCGTCCGAATACTTTCTGTGTGCATATTTGCGGTGTTTTGATGCCTCTTTGCATCCTGCCATCACTGTCTTCTTTTTTCCATAGCAAAATATGGGCAGCCTACACTACAAGCATACATGACTAGACAGAAGCACTACAACAAAAACAGGCCAATGAGAAACAAACCAGTTTCAGCCTGCATAACATCTCAGCAAGGGTTATTAGGCAAGGGTTTAAGGTTAAAGCTACTTCAGCATTTCATAGGAATCCAAACTTACCTTATGTACATCTGGTTTTCATTATACGGTAGTAATACATATACATTTTTGTGGTTAGAGATGGTACACTGCATCTCTTCATCTCTATTCAGTGGCCACTTTTATAGATGCTAATATATGGTGCCTTTTATGACCCCTATGGTCTCCATATCCGCCTCAAAAGTTGACGAGGTTTGTCCAATGAGATGCCTTTCTGAATACCTTTTTTGCATTTGCTGTTAGCTTTTTTGGAGTCTGTTTTCCTCTGACCGCTTTCATTAGCAATGTGCTTTTTCACTTATCGCACGTCATTCTCTCTCAGTTGCAGTCTCAAGTGTAAGTGCAGTGGAGTGTGATTCTTGCAACAACCATTCCATGTTTAAAATCGCTTATCACATGTTGAAGCCATTGTAAAGTTCCAGTAACTGGACCTGTTGACCCTGTCTGAAAGCTCTGTACATTCATTTGCAGCTGCATGATTCACTTTTTGGAGTAGCAGGCTATATGCCTTAACAACAAGGTCACGCATAAAGTGCCTATTGAATGCACTAGAGCAGGGGTCACCAAATTCCATCAGCAACACAAAGCCCAGGTCCTCTGCATCTGGAAAAAAAATGATAGCTGGGTCCGGTCCGGATTCTGTTGTGTTTCACATGTGAACTTGTGTCCACCAGCTGGTGATCACTGTACTAGAATGTGCCATTAGCTTTTTTTCCATCATCAGCAATTATTTCTTTTATGCACATGTATGACATATACATTTTACTGTAAATTATATAAAAATTCCCCATTCACTTTCTCATAATTCTATTTGCAGTCAGTCACAATCAGAATCAGTGTTAGCCGCTAATTGTGTCTTATATATCGTCTTATATACTTTGACTATATACTGTGTTTACATATGCTATTACCGTACTAATAATGTTCTGAAGTATACTTTGAGAAGAAAACCTGCAGTTTTATCATTTTAATTTGTCCTCCCCTCAGATACAAAGAAGATGAGGATGGGTATTTACGGCTGAATATGGTGCGCTACGAAACTGTAGAGGTAACGGAGGAGATCATGAAGAATATGGCCAAGAAACGCACTCCCCGGAAGGCGTCTGGTTCCAGCAGCCAGGCCAGACGACCTGCCCTCCCAGGAGGAAGCTCCCACAGCATGTCTCCTTCCTCATCCTCCAGTCCCATTGCCCCCTCCTCAGAGCTGCCTGCTTCCCAGAGCCCCCGAGACTTCAGCCAGTCAGAGTACTGTCCTCTGACTACAGTCACAGATCTGGTCAGTGACCCTGACAGCAGTAAGGATGTGGTTCAGTCTGCTGCCCCCTTTGGGGCCGTAAAGGCCCTAACTGAAGTGGCTCGTGGGCTGGGCATGGATGTAGTATAGCTCAAGGCTTCAGCCTTTGCTGGAGAGTGAGCTACATTTTTTTAGGGTTGTAATACAGCATTGTCCTAGTATATCTTTGCAGAAAAGAACTATGCATTAGTTTATATTGGATTCCCCTGACATGAATTTACACCTCTCATGTAAATATACAAAGTACATTCCATTAATAGGGTCATCTACAATGGCCATGCCCTAATTTCAGTTTTACTTTAATCTTTGAATTGTTTGCCATAAAGTTTAAATTGCACCAACAAGATGATCGGATAGGTTTTGTTTGAAACGTGACTGTGCTACATTTCATTTAGCCCTGTCAAAAGGTTTTTGTTACATTCACTCTAATGTAAGGCTAGTATGTTGTCGTTGATTTTGCTGAAATGTAGGAATTCTGTTTAGAATGATCAATAGAGGTGGAGTTCATCAGCTTTGTCTGGGTGACTGTCATGTACTAATTATCAAGCTGTATGTATTTCCCCTTTGGTTAATTCCTATACTTATTTTATAAATAAATAGTTTTAATGTTTCCATAACATTCTCATCTTTTCCTCATCATGACAATCAGCCATACAAATAAAAAAAAGCAATCTGATGACATTTAACTGTCTATGAACCAATATTATATTAATATATATTATAGTAATTTAAAGATACAGTAGTACCTCAGAACTCAAATTTAATCCGTTCAGAACTCCGGATCGAATCCTGAAAAGTTTGAGTTGTGATCGAATTTTCCCCATAAGAAATAATGGAAAACCAATTAATTGGTTCCCGGCCCCAAAAAATTACACCTAAGTATGTTTTGTAGCATTTAAACACAAAATGAACCAGATAAAACAAGAAGAGCATATACTGTGCTAAACACATCTAAGCACATTTATCAAAACAGTCATTTTTAGAGTAAGAAAATAAATGTATCCAAACAATATGTCCTGCCTCGATCGTCCGCTCCTTCCGTGTGCCACGCCCCCTCGTTAACCCCATGTGGAATCCCCGTCTGATCAGTTGTTTCTGGTTGTTGTCATTAGTCCTCTATTTCGCCTGCGTTTCAGTTTGTTTCCCCAGTCTATCTGCGTTTTGCCTGCCTTATCTGTAATTAAACCCAGTATTCCCCGATACCCTGAAATCTGCACCTTTGTCTCTGTTTCATCCCCGCTGGGCATGTGTCACGCGCACGGATGCAGCGTGCCTGGATGTCGGCGGAGCGGAGCAGGCAAGACGATAGGGAAGCAGGTAATCCAGAAATACGGGGTTTATTGAACAAACGGGCGGGTAAACTCCACAGAACATCACAATGACAGAACTAGGGAGACTAACTCAGACGCGGACTAAATACAAAAGACAGGGCAGAACCAGCAGGACACGGATGATTACAATCAGACAAATTGACAGGTGATTTCCATTGGGATTGAACACGGGGAGCAAGGGGGTCGTGGCACACACGAGGCTCGGACGGACGGATCATGACAGCATGACAATATTATTATAATTAAATGTATTGATGGTTTATTATTCATATTAAAATAATATAAGAAATCTAATTTTTTAATGTATTTTATTATATAATTACTGTTACTGTCTATCATTGTCTAAATGTATTTAACTGTCTAAATATATGTATTCAGCTATTGTAAACATGCACGATCCTATCACAGAATGCATTTCCCTGCGCATACAAGTTATCTTAGGTCAGTGTTCATGATTTGACTTCTGAGATTCAGATCGAGTTTTTTCAAATTGGTTGGTTCGACTTTTAAGAAATTCGAGTTCTAATAGGTTCGAGAACTGAGGTACCACTGTATAAACAAAATGGATAAAAATACATACATAAACGTTTTATTAGAAATATTATGCTCTATTGGCAGTGATCAGTGATTACTGAAAATGTTCATGCTTTTATTAAGGGGGAAGATCGACACCAAAGGCACTATCATCTACATCCCCTATGGTGCACAGCTTGCTTGGTCACGTAAACACTAACATTACTGGCCTGGTGGGGGTGCATTGATCTTCCAGTGCAATGGAGAGGCAAGGGGATGTGGATGTAATGATTGCAATTGTGACAAAAGCATTTTTGTTATGGTATTTAATGAAAGCCAATGAATAGCAGAATTTCGAAACAAGCCCTCCCCTACAAAATGAAATTGCTGACTAATTAATGCATGTTCTACTATTCTCCAAATCTGCTAAAATATAAAGCAACAACACACAACAACAACATGTTCGTGGAGACAGCCATGTTTGTTCCAAGATGTGTAGCTCAAATGGAAGATTAGTGAGACACGTGACATCATGCACCTCAGAATTTGACTTTGGAGAGAGAATCAAATGCACCATACGTGCCTGCCCTGCTTTGTTCTCGAGTGAGTTGAGAGAAACTGGGGAACAGAATGTAACACTGGGAAAACAACGAGGACAGGTAAAACACGACCAAGGACACAAAGGAAACACCAAAAACTGAATGCAACTACAAACTGGGAATCTAGGAAAAACGAATACAATGGACAAGCTAGGGAACAAAATCTACTAAACACAAAAACAGAAGTGACTGGGCTTGAACACAAAACTAAGAGCCGCAATCTGGGGAGTGGGAGTAACACACTGAGGACTTGAAAGACACAGGGAGGACAGGGTAGCCAGCAACACACACAAAAGGTTGGGGCAGACGGCTGCTGACCCTGACAGTCAAAGACTGAAGTAATCTCAAAAAATGGATTCTAAAAGGAATCCAAACCAGGCAAAAAATGAAATGGTCCTCTTGGCACAGTTGGTGCTTAAATAGAAGAAAGTAGCGTGAGGAAAATTTGGCCCAGCTGTTACAAGCAAATACAAAGAAAATGCTTGCCAAGCCTTTGCAAGCTCCATAAATGCTGGGTTTCCTCATACTAGGGGTTCGGCTGAGGTAGGTGGCGTGTTTTATGTACCTCACCTAAGGAAAGAGCAGCTTACAAAGAAAGCATGCAAGCCACAGGTTTCTTTCATTATTTATATACCTCACATCACCTTTGTTATAATGATTGTTAGTTTAATGTTTCCCTAATGTTACTCTTGTTAACACACAGGTGGGGGTCCTCCATGTAAACCTCTCTGAAATGGCAGAAATAGTAGAGAATTCATTTGTGTCATTGTAGGTGCACAAGATCCTGCACTGCTGAAACTGTAGGAGTTTCAAAAATGGTCTGTAAGAAACGCGATGGGATGACTCATGTTAAAAAAGAACAATAGCAACTTTTAATCAACATGCATATTAAATGGACTTGACACTTTTGTTCCATTTGTAAGGTTTATTTATTCCTCATATCAGTGTAGTGCAGGTGATGTTGATGCCGGTTCATTCGACATCATCTCCTCAAATGTGCCAAGACGCCTTCCCCTGCACTCCAGATGAACCTTCTCCCTCACATGACAGAGGGCTAGTGCAGAGCACAGGAAGTGACCCTGAGGATGACATACAAAGTTGTTCCTACAAAGAAAAAAATTAAATTAAAAATTAAATTAGAAATAAGCTCGTTAGTAATACAACATGAATATTATGCTCTAAACTTAGCGTTAAAGAACACAGTCTAAATACATGTGCTCTAAATAACAGAATGTGTAAATGATTTGCATGGTCCATTATTTACAGCGGAGGCGGCATGGTGCTGCAGTGGTTAGCACTGTTGCCTCACACCTCTGGGACCTGGGTTCAAGTCTCTGCCTGGGTTCCATGTGTGTGGAGTTTGCATGTTCTCCCTGTATCGTCGTGGGGTTTCCTCCGGGAACTCTGGTTTCCCCCCACAGTCCAAAGACATGCTGAGGCTGATTGGAGTTACTAAATTGCCCATAGGTGTGTGTGTGAATGATGTGTGGGGGTGCCCTGCGATGGGCTGGCCCCCCATCCAGGGTTGTTCCCTGCCTCATGCCCATTGCTTCCAGGTAGGCTCCGGACCCCCCGCGACCCAGTAGGATAAGCGGGTATAGATAATAGATGGATGGATGGATTATTTACAGCCCGCTTTACATAACCAAAATGATCATTGGCAAAGCAGTCTCTTATTGATGCTCTGTCTGAAACAATCTGCATGTCATTGGTGGTATCATTAATCTCATCAGAATCATTGCTGTCATCATCAAAATTTGCAAATGTTGCACAATATACTACAAGCTGTAGTGATGCGACCTGCACAAAGTGGGGAATGACTCATTTTTCCATGAAGGACAGGAATTGCCTTTTTAACTGTCTGAATCTTCTTACAACCACATGTTTTATAGCCTTGTGTGTACTACATTTGCAATAGTGATTAAACAAAAATTTGTGTCAGACATTTATTGCATGTATTGCTATACAGCTACTTCTATACTTGCCAGTTATAATTTTGTTCCCCTTGTGGTCTTCTAAGGTGTGAGAAACCAGCACTTTAATGGGTATCCTGAGTCACCCAGGGGATAACACCCAAGGAATAACACCCAGGAAGTACAATATTTTGATCAAATAAGACAGTGAGGCCACTTTCAGAAAGAATGTGAGCATCATGCCTGGTCCCTGGCCATTTTGGCACAAGGCCCAAAATTGTATTATTAGTAACAAACACAACTTGAACATTGATACTGTGGTATCTTTTTCTGTTTCCATATTTTGTCTTCATGGATCTATTTTGCCCATGCGTGCTATCGATGATTCCAACCATGCCAGGGAAGCCTGCAATTCTCACTGCTGTAGGGTTTAGATGTCTGTTGGAAAATCAATGAATTGCCTCACTATATTCGGTGCCATCAGGGCGACCAGAGTAGTATTTGTTTACTCACTGTGGACAGCAATGGACCACAGTCATCAGTGAAGCACTGCTGCATTTTCCCGGTTGCCAAAAACTGCAGGGTCATTATCACCTTCATTTCTGCAGTTAGTGTATTGTTACGTGAAGTAGGTTGTATTGTATCTCTTATTAGGTCACTGACAAAAATAATGCCTATATCTTTTCAACAATTCATTATCATCATATAATTGCAGGACATCCTTTCTTTGCTGGAAAGTGTGTGGTCTCTGTTACGGTGTGTGTAGTGCTGCCTTCTTCCAACTCCTAACTGGTTTAGGATACTTATGCAGCTTTCCTAAATTATTTAGGAGCTGAGGCCTATTTTTAACACTTAAAAACCTTTATGCATGCCATGTATTCTTAATTCTGAGAGTAAGAGCAAAATCATATCAATCTTAGAATTTTGACACTTAAGAGTGAAACATTACTCTGAGAGGTTTTCTCCATACTGCGCCTGGTCTTTCTAAACTGCAAATGTCCAAATTGTGGTCAGATGCAAGCCAAGGGGCAATTTTTTCAAACCCTTTATTACTCCTAAAAGAAGGCAAAACAATATCACCAAGACACATATAGCCTAGTCAAATCTCTGGCAGGAAGAAAAACAATCCTTCACAATAAAAGCAGATTTGCTCTGAGAAATCTGACTAAGAACCTGCGACAAAATCAGCCATACCAGAAAGTAAACGGACTTTACCTTGCTAGCTCTCCAGGTAATTGCTGATTGACCCCCCTTTGTACGAATGGAGCAGGAAACTGGCCGGAGAATTCTCCACAAGTGAGTGGGTATATTGGTGCCCATATGATTTCATCATGTTACTGGCATGAAAATGTAAGAATACAATCAGCCAAGGTTGAACAAAGGGAGAAAAAGACAGCAAAGAAGAAACAAAGAAGACTGACATTGATAACTGGGGAGATGATGAGATTCCGGAAGTTGTCAGCAGTGCTGTAAACAAAACAGTGTGATTTCTGCAGTGTACTTTTGGCATCATGCCCTGCCTCCTGTATGCTCTACCCAAGTGCCACTCGTCAAACCAAGTGGAGTATTTTTAGTTGGTCTGAATGTATCGGATACAGAAAATCTCTATGTTGAATGCCACGTGTGTGAAAGGGCAGCTCTGGAAAAGGTCCAGACCTGATTCTCTAGACAATGTTATGAGTTCATGAGTGAAAACGGCTTAATGTCAAATTGCCTGACTTTTCTGTGACTTTCAATAGACTAAAAAGTCTTTTACGGACTAAATAGCTGAATTTCCATGACCTATAATGATTGGGAAAACCGGCTACTTTTGTGTGTACTGTTACTGTTTGTGTGGCTGCAAAGGGCACCCTCTCATATTTAATAGATCAACAGTAGTTTTATGAACTTTACATTTAGCTTACCTGTCATATTCTCTTAACACTTTGTAGCCAAAGCTCTTGAAATGTACATTTTCTGGGAATGTTTGCTATTCTTAGCAGATACAGGACACTGCATATCTTGACTGAAGTAACTGCTAGCTGTTAATGGGGGGGAGGGGATAAATGGGCATCAAAAAATCAAGTAACCAATAACAGCCACTTATGCAATATTGGGATCTATTTATTTATATTGTCCACATGCTTGACTCAACATTGCACATCTCCTATAATAAAAAACCTTGCATCTTTACTTTTAGATGTTTATTTGTGTGTGTTTTGTTTGTCATGATACCACCCGCACCAAAAGAAATTCCTTGTACTTCTCTCCATGCCGTGACTCATGGCACCCTGTACACGTGTAGCCTGTGGTGGAGTGGTATCCTTCCCAAGCTGCTCCCCTGCTTTACACCCTGTGTCTTTAGCCTCTGCAGAAATCATTTGAATCGATAGGGTTTCAGTCCAAAGCACTTTATTTTCCGTAATTAATAAACGAGGCACAAAAAACAAAAACATCAAATACCACTTTAACTGCATTTCAGAAAATGATGTCACATTAGTGAATTAATTACTTAAGGGAAACAAGTGCAAATCAGTGGACATGTTTGATGTTTTAAATATCAAAGTGCAGTAATTGCATATTCATAATTCGGAAAGGGCTCTGCTGTACCATAAATTATGAACATTTTTGTGAACAACTCATTGAACAACTGCATTAAATCAGTGTGGCCAGTTCCTTGGTAAATCTGTTTTACATTAAATCTCAAAATTCCAATACTACACACAATGTAAAGAAATGCCTATGAGTTTACTTTGGTCAGAGTCCAAAAATAAGATTGAAAACAAGCACTACAAAATGAGTTTCCTCCCACTGACAACACTGGATTCCAAAATGTTTTACTGTATTCAACAACACTGAAAAAAATAAATAAAATTTTTTATTTACTGACTGGGTATAGTCAGTTGTTATACCCAGGATGTATCAAAAAGCTATGCACTATATTCAATGATTGGAATGACTTTGCTCATGGCTCCAAAGACTAAAAGCAGTCTTGAAATTGCGACGACAGAGTTTACAAATGTGCTGCCTCTTAGAGGATGAGGGTGCTGGAGCATGGTTACTCACTTGATCGGACTGCTTAGAAGGGCTCAGAGTGTCACACAAGATGCCACTGTGTAGGAGTTCACCTGCTGCATTTTCCTCCGTCTTCCTGCCCATAGCAACAGACACGCTTTCTGTAATTTCTGATGGGAGGGGTAGAGATGGGGAATGGGAGGAAAAATCTTTTCTTCGCTTCTTGGATGCCGACTCAGAATTGGGTGCGTGCGACTGAATGTGGCTCCAGAGACGGAAATTGGTTCTGAAAGATTTCTGGCATATATGACAAATGAAAGGTTTGATGTAGCACAGCAGCTCCTGGTGGCGCTCCAGTTGCTTACAGCCACTGAAATGCCGACCACATTTTTCACATGACCACTGGCTAGATTCAAGGGTCTTTGGTCCATGGCTGCAGCTGTTGTCAATGTTTTCCTTAGATGGCTCCTCCTCCACCTTTATTTCTTCCTGGAGTGAGAGCAAACTCTCAGTTTTTGGGATGGAACTGCTCTCAGGATGAAATATCACTGGCTTAGAAGGATTAAAGTCAGCAATTTCTCCAGAACCACAACCTTTCATGCCACTGGCTGCATCACTCTTGTGATCCTGATGATAAACGGACACTGGCTCCTTTCCGGTCTCGAGGTTTTGACTGTGAACCTCTACTTGGTGCCGCCATAAGCTGAAGGTGGACTGGAAAGATCGCTTACATTCGTGGCAGGCCAAGTTCTTGTACTCCCTGTGGGTCTCATTTTGCTTCTTTTTGAATGAGTCAAAAGGGCCACAATGTGGACACTTTGATGGTTGACATCTTTGCTCCTGCTCTCCCTGCTCATGCTTAGCACAGAATTTCTCACTGCAGACACTACAAGAACTCACATCTTGGTTTTTGTCCTTCTGAGATTGAAGACCATGGTCATTTGCCTGGGGTAACTCTTCCTTCACATCATTCAGGATTTCAGATTTCGCACAATGGTGCAGCATTAAATGTCGTTTGAACTGAGACAATAACCTGTATGTATTTCCACACTGAGGGCAGGTGTTGATTATAGACCTTGACCTAAGCTGATATTTATGATTTATTTGAGACTGCAGACTTCCAGACTTAAGGCCCCACGGTCTTTTCTTTAATTCTCTTTCTTGCACCAAACTAGCAGGCTTCCTGTACAATCTGTCATCCATGCCTGTGTAGGAGCTAGTAGAAGGAGCTGGATTTCGCAATACTCCATGCTGCGCCTGGCAATGTGTCCATACTTTGAAGTTGGTGTGAAATCGTTTATTACAAATGTCACACGCATACGGCTTTTCTAGGTTGTGAAACATGTTTATGTGCCGGCATAGTCCAGTGTTGGACCGGAACACCTTTAAACAATTCCGACATTTGAAAATTCTGTTCCATTTTAGCTCCCTCTGCATGTCATTGTTTGCTTCGTCGGCTGTGATGCTAGGCCTAGAGCCTTCTGATGAAAAGCTGTGTTCATTAACACCATTTGGTTTCTTTAATGAGCTACTTTCACTGCATAATCTTGCCTTTCTTTGTTCGTCTTCCTCATTCATAGGAATTTCTTTTGGCTCATCAAAGCTCACTGTTAAGTTTCTAACATCAACAGGCAAATCATCCCCAACAGTGACTTGTATTACATCAGAAAGATCTCCCAGTTGATCAGTTGCTTCTATATTAGGGGATTTCTCTGGTGATTCTCTTTTTTTTCTTTTATCAAGATGAAATACAGTAGTACATACAGGATTATCTATTGATAATGATTTGGCCAAAGGAGTTTTGAAAAGAAAGCCAACTCCATCTCTCTGCCTATAATTTTGGCTTCTCTTGCCTGGATATGCTTCTTTGCAGTCAGTTAGCTGTGGATTGTCATTCAGGCTTGTAGTATCTGAGGGTAACTGTCTATGCTGTATTTGCAAATCAATTAAAGATACGGAAGAGGTTACAGATAACGGTTTGGATTCTCCAACAGGTAGAACAGTCTGCTTTCTTATTGTGTGTTCTGATGGAGTTTTCCCATGTAGATGTATAGCCTCAATATGAGAAAAAATATTTCCAGGATTATCACTATGATTCTGGCCAGCAATGACATTTCTTGAAGTTAAACACTCATTGCCCTCGGAAAACATCTTCTTCTTAGACACAATGTAAGAAACTTGAGGCTTCTTTTCCATTATATTATTCAAGAATTGGATTCCCAAACTACAGCCCAGCTCTTGAACTGCAGCCAGATATCCTTTGTTCACAAACAGTGAAGACGAATAGATGTAATTTAACACATTCTCAAAGACTTCCGGGTCACAAAAATCAAGCTGGACAACTGACTGTCCTTGAGTGTTTCCACTGTTAAAGATGGTCTGAAAGTACTCACTGCTTGCAGCAAGAACACTCCTGTGAGCCTGAAATTTGTGGTCACCCACAATTATTATCACATCGCATAGCTGACCATTCAATCGCTGTTCATTGAGCAGACTTAATAAGGAGGAGATATGCACCGGATTAATGTAGTGAACCAGACTGTCCATTTTGCCTGTTGGGAAATGAAGAGACACATTCAGATTTCAGACAAAGACAATAACAAGCCATAAGCAAGCATCAATTTAGACTCTCCAAAGTTTTTAGTGCATCGAGCCATGAAATGTTATTAAATAACGTAAGATCAATATAATCATTTTAAAATAAAGAAACATGTTATTCATATGGAACTAGCACTGTTTATCACATTTTCATAATTAGATAAGTAAAAAAAAGATACTGATCAATATGATAAAATGATTTTGTGAGACATAGGATTACTTCACGTATTAGGTTCATATGTCATTCATGCGATCTGTTTATGTTCCATTAAGGATGCTGGTGAAAATAAATCACAAAGCACAGTGTTTTGAAGTTTGAACCAAAGATGGAATTGTTTTTTCCATTTTAAGGTCTGCTGTCCCCAAGTGGTCATCTCTATAAAACCTTTTGATTTAGGTAAATATAATAACTATAAAGGTATCAGAATGCAAAATTGGAGCCTGCTAGGTTGTTTAGTTATTGATAAATGATTTTGAGAAGTTTATCAAAAACTCACCCTGACACCCCTCTCCCATCACAGAATTGGCTGCATGGATGCACATGGAATTTATTCTGAATTTGTGAGACTGAAGTATGTGGGACTTGTGGAAAATTGGTTGATTTGACAAGGAATAACCCTGCTAACTGCTATCACAATATTTTTCCACTCAGTTTTTTGTAACATGACTTTCACTGTTCTATTTGTTGGTTAAAATTATTTTACATGCTACTTTCACTTGCTGTCACGCCCTAGGGGCGGGATCCGACAAATGTCCGGAACCTCCCCAACAATCAGGGCACGAATAAAAGTGCTGCAGTCGGCACGGGTCGGTGCGAAGTATTGCGATCTCTATGGAAGCCTATACCAAGCACTCTTTTGTCCTTCGTATCCCCTCGCTCCCGTGCCCGTTCCGTCTACCTCGTGTATCTGCCCTAATCTCTCCCTTTGCCTTCCTAGCCCAGATCCTGGCCCTGACCCGCTTGCTCGCCTTATCCCGTTGTGTCCGTCGCCCCTCTCCTCTCGTGCCCCTGTCCTGTGCTCTGCCCTCGAACGGACCACCCGGTATACGACCCTTGCCCGGAAGATCGACCTCTCTGCTTGCCTGCCCCCTGAAAGACTTCTGCCTCGACTCTCCTTCCTGGAGAGAGACCCCCTCCCGAAGAACCACAGCCTCCCAGCTCTCCTCTCCGTTCTGATCCGCTTCCACCTCTGCTACCCCAGCACAATAAAGTCCGATTCACCACCCGCATACCTGGGTCCTCGCCTGATTGTGCGTCTGACACTTGCTACTTTCAGTAGTAATTATGTAGTGGTCATGGTGATGATAGTAACTCAGAATATTACTCAAATATGTCTTTGAATATTACGAAAATCTAAATGAGCCTGCTTAATTTCATTGGCTGGAGAAATATATATTTTTAAGTAAAGATATTACATTGAATTTATATTCTTTGGTAATGTCAGTTTAAGTTTTTTTTTTTTTTTAAGTAAAAGTTACCTAAAATGGAGTATACTTAAAACCAAGGGTGCAAAAATGGTACACTATATTTTGGAGTAAAATCAGCTAATTATTTTTTTCAGTGCAATGGGCTACTACCACCTGTGTGCTTTGTCAATAATGAATGGCATCTAAAACACTCAGAATATGTGAAATCCACAGAAATATGTAAATCTACTGCAGCTGCAATTTTTGCTCCACCTGGATAGTGAATAGCAATTAATAAATTACCTAGTAAAATGTGTGTACTTTAGAAGCAAAATTCAGTAGTAGTAAAATTATAAGCTAAATATATTCAGGAAGATGCCCATTCACACTGGCTGAAGTTCGACTTCACTATAATTTCATTAAGTAAGAAATATAAAATAATGTAAGTTGAAAGAATTACATAATATGCAATACACTAATACATTTGTTTGTTTTTGGTTATACAACAATCAGTTTAACTTGGTGTACTCGTTTTCTCTAAAAGAAAAAAAAACACACAAACCAACACGTTTACTGTAGGTTATTTGTTTTGTATATAATTAAATATAACACATAACCTAAAAATTTGTTCACAGACATGTTAATGTGTGAACAAAACTAAATTAAATTAAAATAGTTAATGCCCGAATGCTGTATTCTACTACACTGAAGCTTCACGAAATGTACTCTCATGCAAGTTGTGCTCAAACCGCGAACCTTCTCATTAAATACCAGATCCAATTGAGGTCAACACATTTTGACGGAAAAGCTCGAAAAACCTCCCAAAAGCGACGCAACAGCCGGCAGTAACTAGCCCCCGTCAAGTCAAACGCTTACTTTTAGTAACATAAATACAGTATTTGTGTGAAAACACGTAGGCAGCGCGCATGCGTACGATCATCATACAGTTCATTCTGTGCGCATACTCAGCCCCTACATAAATAAAGAAAAGCGACAGTTACGTCAAAACAGGATGCCTCATCAACAGCAACGATTATGACAAAGAAAACTGCTCACGACCAAAGTTATTTAACTCACCTTGACACTGCAGGGATTTTCCTGCTAGTTTCAACAGCAGTTCAGATTTCCACCGAATGTGTAACGGCGGAGATTTCATCCATCTTGAATTTGACGTCATCAGATACCAAAGGTGAAGTAATGAGGAAAAAACGCGCTTGTCACGTGCATCTTGTCCTCGTAGGTTTCATACATGTTGAGGTGTAACTAAAGCTTAGCTCATATGCTACTTTTTCGCGTGCGGTTAAGCCCACTTTTTAGTGCTTGCGAACTCTTATGTGCATATTACATTTGTCCGTGAACTCCGATGGTCGGGGTTGGCGCATGCCTACAGCAATGATTTTCTAGCAGAACAGGGGGTATTCCACAAAGCAGAATTTCCCTGGCTAACTTAAGCCGAACGTGAAAACAGTCAAAAAGCAAGAGAGGTAAAGGACCCTGTTGTACAATCCTTTCATTTTCCCTAAATGATATGGCTAAAAAACACTGATTTTGATTTGTGATTTGTGGAATACCCACTGCAGAGGGCATATGTATTGCAGCAAGCAGAATACAAGCAGTGTAGTGAAATGGCTAAAGTTTTATGAACAGTTTAAAAGAACTCATGGCCATAGGTGGAAATTATCAGGAGCAGATTTTAAGATGGATTTGAGAAAGCACTTCTTTACACAGCGTATAGTTGTATGGAATAATCGGTTTCCTTTAAATCAGAGCTAGATAAGATTTGAACAACTCTGAGCTATTAGTTGAGTTCTTCCCAAACAAGCTTGATGGACGGAATGGCCTCCTCTCATTTGTAAATTTTTATGTTTTCATAAAGTAATATTGTAAATAATATTTTGGCATGCATGCAGCTTGCATGAATACATGCATGAAAATTAGCTGGAACAAATAACTCTTTGCTGCAGAACATGAATTGCATCAATCAATGAGTATGCAAATATAAATGAAAAAATAATGCAATACAAATGTTTACCCAAGCACACAAATGCGAAGAATCACAAATTGGTGGCAAACAACTTCTTGTGCAACCAACTCAGATCATCCACTGTATGTAGCAGATATATTGTAACAACTTCAGAGATAAATAAAAAAAGTTACTTACTTACTTAAAAATGCCTGAAAATTATTTTGTTAAAATTCAACATAAGTAATCGCATTTATTTTAGGTTAACTCAATTATTTTTTAAAGCAACGATAAGCAATAGCTGTAGACCACCTCATGGAAGGTGAATGTGTAACGTTATGGTCTAGCATCTCGTCTCCCTGTAAGGTACAGGGGGGATGGGGGGGGGGTTAATTGGAATTGTAACTTTGTACAGCCTGTGAAAGGTTTTTCTGGACCTGACAGCTGATGGTTGCCACCTTCCTCCAATAAAAATTTTCTGACAAGCTACAGATATTGTGAGCCCATCAAAGAGTCTGTGCCTGTTTCCATGCCAGGTTAGTAGCATCAAAACAGCAAACGTGTGGATAGCCAACACCAGCTTTGAGGGGTTTTCTTTCAGCCTTTCAAAGGTTTTCCTGAAGGCTGATGTGCCTCCATATACCTCCTGATTATAGACCATGGCTGAAAACAGGATGTCCAATTTCTCCCTGTCTCCAGAACCTGGAAAATGACAGAATTGTTATGCACTGCTAGCATACCATCTATCCACAATGCCATGTCAATGACTAGCTCAGCACTGTACAAATATAATGAGTTTGTGACTTTTGAGTACAATACAGACTTTTTGTTTGTTTTTTTTTTAAATAGTAGTTCTCAGTGCCATATTTCTATGTAATTTGCACGAAGATGATGCTCAAGTTGAGCAACTAGTGTTCAGGTCCTTCAGCAAAGGCATTTGGTTGTGGTTGTGAGTATTATGTATGACACCTAATCATAGATACAAATCTGTCACAATGCAAAGTACTATCTACACTGTACATAAATGATTATTAGTGCATTGCAGTTTATGCATTG